>JAQHUG010000142.1:1287978-1304403 GCA_028555095.1 Dicrostonyx torquatus
TCAGTGTTACAGCATAAGAACAGTGTCAGTGTTACAGCATGAGGACAGTGTCAGTGTTACAGCATGAAAACAGTGTCAGTGCTACAGTATGAGGATAGTGTCAGAGTTACAGCATGTGAACTATGTCAGTGTTACAACATGTGGACAGTGATAATGTTACAGCATATGAACAGTTACAGTATTACAGCATGTGAATAGTGTCAGTGTTATAGCATGTGGGCAGACAGTTGTCAGTGTTACATCATGAGGCAGTGTAAGTCTTACCATGTGTTAGCAGTGTCAATAATACAGCATAAGGACGGTCTCAGTGCAACAGTTGTGAACATTCTCATGGTTATATCATGTGGACAGATGGAGTGAATAAAGCAATTCCCTCATAAAAGAAATGTAAAAAGAAGCTTCACAATAAAGTAAAATAAGTACAGATCCTCTTTAAGGGTGTTCAACAGCTGTTGACATTTCACAGAAGCATGGCTAGTCCTTCTCTAAATAAGAATCATCCTCACTATTGTTGCATCCAGGTGCTAAGAGTCTGCATTAGCACTACCCTCTGCTGAGAGGAAACATAAAATGTTCAAAGAAGTTCAGTATGTTCACATTACCTCCATAACCAATATCTAGAAGAGACATATGTAAGACGAATCCTACAGATACCCTTGTTATAATGTAATTGTTTCATTATAGAAACAATTATGATATTTTTAGCAGAAGGTTGGATGCTGTCCATAACATAATTAAGTAAACTACAGTTATATATACTATGAAATAGTAGGCAGTTCTTTAAAAATATGCATTTTTCATATATAACAGAAAATAATTTAACACATATTAACTAGAAAAGAAAGTTATAAGTTGCTGATAGTATTAATTTGTGAAGAATGAGGTAAGCCAGAATATAAAAAAGATGAAATAAAAATGTTAAGACTAATGGAGCTTAGGGGCAGGTCCATGTAAGAGTAGAGTGAGGATTTTGATTTTAATATATCAAAAGTTAAAATTTTAAATCTATTAAAACTTTCTCAAAGATGTAATTTGGCTTTATTAGATAGAAATATAAAATTATAAAGTGTAATTATGGCTTTCATATATTCTTTTCAACATTTATACACACAAACATGTTGCATATGTATGCATATGTTGAGATATATAATATAATAGTCTGGAGCTGTAGAACAATGAAGCCTATAATAAAATTCCCCTAACTGAAAATAAAAAAAAATTAAATTTTGGTGGGCCAATTCAAAAACTACAAGCTAATACTCAGAAATTTGTGAATAACAATGTAAATCTTCGAACACTGAACACACATTACAACAAAAATTAATTAAATTTAAAATTGAATTAGTGCAAGGATATTATTTTCATGCTAAAAGACAAAACATCAAAGCAATCCAATTAAAGATGATAGTATATTGCAGTAATGACAAATTAAGGTAACTCTATAACATTAATTTTTAATAAAGCTACAGAATTCTAGTTATTTCAAATTCTAAAATTAAAATTTCAAAAATCTAGTAACTTTAAAAGGAAACAATCTAAATGTCTTTTGACCAAAAATGGATAAAGAAAGTATGGTACATTTACATAATGGAGTACTACACAGTGGAAAAAAAATAATGATATCTTGAATTTTGCAGGCAAATAGATGGAACTAGAAAACATCATTTTGAGTAAGGTAACCCAGACCCAGAAAGACAATTATTACTTGTACTCACTCATAAGTGGTTTTAAACATAAAGGAAAGAAAACCAGCCCACAAACCACAATCTCAGAGAACGTAAACAACAATGAGGACCTTAAGACAGACAAACATAGACCTAAGGTACATGGGAAGTAGAAAAAGACAAGATCTCCTGAGTAAATTAGAAGCATGGGGACTTTGGGAGAGGGTTGACAGGGAGGAAAGAGGCAGGGAGGGGAGCAGAGAAAAATGTAAAGCTCAATAAAGACATAGCAATTTTGCAAGAAGAAAAAGATTTTAAAAGGCTAAGTAGCAAATGAGATCAAAAATCATAGGTATAGGTATAGACAATGGTGTCTGGAAGTAAAGAGCAGGGTGAGATATTAAATAGATATACACAAGTCATCAGTGGACAACGACGGAAACTTCCAATGAACTATAGTTACTGCATCCATGGCTTTTTAAAAAGGAAGTGACAGAATTTGATAACATCATGGTGTGTAAATAAATGATTTTGTCAGACTGCTATTGCTTCTATTTAGCAACACACAGTAAGAAATTGAAAGCATAAAAGCCTAATCAAACACCTTATTTAAAATATAGCCAGAACATACTGCCCTTTCCAAGGATAATGAAGTGAGTTTCAGAGCAATTAGCGAGGAGCAATGGAAATATACTTCTTTTCTGGGTTCTTTTTAAATTTAATTTTTTAACTGTAGAATATTCTATACAGGAGACCAATATCTCCATTATTTCATGCCTTCCACTTCTCTCTTCAGTCTCTTCTGTCCCTTCCATTCTGTCAAATTCATGACTATGTAGCAAAATTCCACTGAAAAATATTCATATTATGATACATGTTTATGATATTTTATAATTTTAATACTTTATTTTAAATGTTTATGGAATAATGTTTTTCTATACGTTTTTCAAATATCCCCACTGTTACTAATCTTTCCCTCAATTTCCCTCTATATTGTCATCTCTCCATAGTTATAGTCACTTTCTCCATTTCTCTTTTCAGAGCACAATTTTTCTAAAACACAGAAATGGGAACTTCTTAGGAAACTAGTCAATAAGTTTCACAATTTTTGTTTTGTTTTGTTTTTTGAAATACAGTTTCTCTGTAGTTTAGGATGCTGTCCTGGAATTATCTCTTGTAGACCCAGCTGTCCTCAAACTCACAGAAATCTGCCTGCCTCTGCCTCCCAAGTGCTGGGTTTAAAGGTATGCACCACCACTGCCCAACTAAGTTTCACCTGTTGAACTTCTGAATAAATAAATATAAAAATCTGATTTTCTTGATTAAGGTGTTATTTTCTTGGACAGCATACTTATATAATCAAATAAGACTGATTGATATTGTCTAATATAATTCATTTAACTAATTTCAAATTGTGCCTATCACAGATCATTTAATATTACCTCTGATAAACTTCCAAACAAAAAGAGGCAATAGCATGAAATCAGAGTGATTATATTCACCACAAATAGAAGGAATCACTTTTTGCCACGGTGAGATTTAAGCAAGCTTATAAATTAATTTTTGCTTTATATAGAAGTTAAATCTGTCAACTGTATTATACATATACTGCAAATATGGTCACTATGCAGAAATTTTTTTATTCCTTTGTTAATAGTTAATAGCCATATTAAATATCAAACATACCAGTGTGCTGTCTTTTTTAATATTAACAAGATATTTATAATTTATTTTAGATTCAATATTTATCTACTATATTATATCTAATTTTCAATTTAAAAGTTTCCAATAAAAATTTGAAAACTATCATTTACATAATCAAGGTAACCAATATAAATATATGTCATAAAGTGCATATATATTACCTAAAGCAAATAGAACTTGAAACTGTTATATAATTATTTATTGAGATCGATAGAGGAGGAATAAAATTATAGATATCTATGGGAATTTTATTCAAGGCAGAGGGTAATTAAGATAAATCTGTATAAGTATGATATGTTAGGACAAAGTGATTAAAAAATGATGGTCTTTTATCCATTGACTAGTTATGAGAAGATGTTATATTGAACAAGGTAAATATTGGAGTTGTATGTAGATTGGAAGTAAACTAAGCATGAAGGTTCATATGTATAATCTCAGACTGTGTGAATGCAGAGCAGGTGATTGAAGCAAGCCAAAGGACAGGCTGAGCAACTTGATAAGTATCAGGAGACCAGAGGCGAATGTCTCAGTACTCCTGAAGATTGGAAGTAAGTGAAAAAAATAAATGGGACATTAACTTGTATTAAGGAATTTTCCTAGCTATTGTTTGAAAGAAAATAAAGCTGTTCTGTGTTGAATCCCTGAGTTCTTCAGCACTGAAAAAAATATACAAAAACAAAATTTAAAATAAGAATAAAAACATGGATATGAGAATTATAACCTTTGACTAGCTTATGAAATTGGTGGTAAATCTTCTGATCTGACTCCACATAGCCAAAGGATGGGTTTGCACACACGTGTGAATGCACACACATGCATACACATAGATAAACACACATACATGAACATACAACACACACACACACACACAAAGCTGCCTGCAGCTCATAGAGAGAAAATAAATAGATTTAGTATTTTATAGAAAAGTCATATTTATGAATCAGATTTCTTTTTACTAAGAAACGTCACTTGAAAGAGCTCCTCAAGTGAATCTTGAGTTATAATGCCGCTAAGGATTTCATAAGCTTCAGATGATACTTTATAAAAATGCCATCCAAGATGATACACAATTTTATCTATGTCCTTCTAGAAACTTCAGCACATGAAAATAATATTGATGATGATGATAGGTGAACTTGCATTAAGTCTTAAATGACACCAATTTCATTGCTACAAGTTTAAAATAAGCATGAATATTTAATCCTTATAAAGTACAGCTATTGATATTTCTTAATTTGTTACTGAGGAAAACAAGATTTTTAAAAATGGCAAATAAATTTTTATTTTACAATTTTGTCCCAGGAAATAGAAGAGAAATCAAATATTAAAATTCTATAATAAAAAGGGAAAAAGCTGTAAATTTACAGCTACCAATACTCCATCAGAAATTTTATTTCTGATAATGACTTTGCTCTGAATTCATAAAGTGTATATTTTGAGCCATGTAGTACTACTCTTGCTTTGCTTTGCTACAATTAACACATTCGTTATTCATGTTTACAACTGCAAAGTTAAGACTTTGCAAAGATAATAAATTATCTATAATTATACAATTGTTAACTTGCATAATAGGGGTATAAATACTAAAGTTTTGTGTAGTGTTAATGTGCGTGTTTTCTTTGGGCTTTTTGAGTGTGTATTATAGATGATGTGTTTGTAATACCCACTGATGCTAAACAGCATAATGAAGCAAGTACAATAAGTGCACTATGACGTCACATTCAAAATCAACTCTACAATGTCTGATGATTTCACTACACGAGTAGGGTTCCAGACACAAGGACTATGGCAAGTTATCTGCAACATCACTGAAACACTGTGACCCACAGTCAAAGCTCAAATGAGCAAGTCAGTTTTGCCCTAAAACAGCAATCATCATCAAGTTTGTGGAGCTTCCTAGAGACATCTTTGATCAAGAGTAGCACTTGGATCATAAAATGCAATTGTTCTGCCCCCGTGTGTTGTGTGTATTTCCATAGATGCATATTCGTATGCACATATACATATATAAGATTTTATCAATCATAGACTAAAACCTACATTTTGTCAAATATGTTTGACTGCATATTTCTAAATTGGACACAATGTTGGTGACATTCTATGATTATTTTGAAAACAATTTACTGAAAGAAAAGACAGGATTAGAAAATGTTGTATATTCACACAGCACATAGTCTGTCAGTTTTTACTTGCTTAAGGCAACAAGCAAGCTGTTATTTGGTGTCTAATTTCAATTTAGTTTTTAAAACATGATGTGTTTTCTGGGGTCACCAATTATGTGTTAGTTAATTAAAAATGTTATTGTCTGAATGACAACAGGAAAATGATGGGTCATTTATGCCATAATTTGTTGCTGGAGTGCTAATATTCCTATCGGAAAGTTGGACATCATGGCCAAAACAGAGAACCTCAGTTTCTGTGATAATATCCTCTAGTCCACATTTTATTGGCAAACTAAGCCCTTTTATCTTAGTTTATACTTGGTAATGTATAATTATAATAAATTGTAACTGCTAATTATATTTCAGCATTTCAAGTCAGACATGTGTTAGAATGAAAACATTTGGTTTCCTTGATAAAAGTTCTGTGGACTTCAACCTTTTAAGAATTTGTCAGTAAATGTGTAAAACATTTTTTTGTGTTCTCTCAATATTTAATTTGAACTAGTTATACATAGCACATCTAATGCAGCTACTACTCAGACAGTATGATCTGAATGGATAACATGTAATCTCTTTGCCTTTTTAAGGTTTCATAGAAATTAACACTACCTGTAATTTTAATTACATATCATTTCAATCATTGTAATGTTTAACTGTTACATAGGTGAGTTATATTATTTTACATATTACAGCAGAACATATAAACAAATATTCATAAAACACAAAATTAGTATGTCATCATTAGTACATTCTGATTATTTTACTAAATATAATATTATATCTTTGGGTGGAAGGAAAATTAGCTTACCCATGACTTATTAATCAGTTATCCAAACAAATAGAATGGTACAATGTAGTAGAAGAATAACACATTGCTTATGTGCTATAATGGATAAAAGATAAAAAATTCAATATAAATTTTTATGGTATTATGAGTATGTTATACACACAGTGTTACTTATGTTATATTATTTACATTCCTAAATTACTCAATAATAAATATTTTCAATCTATTTAAGGTCAAGACAATTGAGAAGTTACAGTACAAAACATATTTTTCATGTATTGTGATCCACTATTTCAGGAAACCTTATCTCTTGAACTTATTTCATCTGAAAGGCAGAAACTCAAATGGATATGAATGGGATTGAATGTATGTACAATTAAATTACTGATATTTCTGTGTCTTCATTTACAGTTTAATACAAAACAAACCAAAAAACAAGGAGCACAAGCTCAGTCATTGAAACAAAAATAAAATAAGAAGAGTTTATAAACTCATATAGATTGCAAGTGCTTTAGAGTTTAGAAGATGGATGTTTCAATAAAGAATGCACTATACATATGTGAGTATCTGAGTTGACTCATAACCCAAATAAGAACCCAGCTGATTCATAACCCAAATGGTAGCCCAAACATAATATTCAAGCAATGATGTGAAAGAGACAGGACTTTCTTTAGACTTTCTAAATAGACACACAACTCTAAGTTCAGTGAGAGACTTTGTATCAAAAGTAAGGTGTACATTTTCCTTGTAGTTATACTCATTAATTTGTCAATTTTACAATTTCATTTTTTCATCCAGATATGAAAATTCCAATGTTTATAAGCACCACATTTTTTATTTCCATTTATATTACTATTTCTTAGCAATCAAGACTAAATCAACATTAAAAATAATGAGGAAATGTCTGTAGTAGGTTATAGATGTTGTAGATGCTTAAAAGTGGTGTAACAGCTGGGTTATATGAATGTCGCATTTCTTCCTTATGAATTTCCACATTTGTCTCAATGGGGGCTCTACCATTCTACACTCTCAACCAACAGTGATTTAATTGTTTTCCTATCACTCCTCTGGCATCTGCTGTTATTTGATAGCTTAATACCAGAGATTATACTGAGAAAGATGAGATAGAATCTCAAAGTAGTTTTCACTAGCATTCTCTAGATATCTAATGGGGTTGATTGTTCCTTAAAATGCTTATTAGCCATTAATCTTTCTTGTTTTGAGAGAATTCTATATAGCTCTGTGACATACTATTCTGTGTGAGTTGTTTTCTTGGTGTTTATTTTGGGGGCTATTTAAATATTCTAAATATTAATTTTTCATTGAATGACAATGGCTTTTGTGTGATTCTATTTATAGAGAAAAACAAATAAATATCCATTCACCTCAGATGGGAAACTAATGACAGATCAACTTAAGTATAACACCCAATCCAACCTGGTGAACCAGTGAGTTTTATTGTGATTATATATATATATATATGGAAGGCTACTTATGGGAATATAAAAACACAACGGTAGTTGCAGCACCAAAATTCCATGTGAGCCCTGGTTATGTCTTATGAAAGCTCAAAGTCTTAAAACCACTCAACTAGTTAGAGAATGTCCTTTCTTGGTGACTCAGTTGGTCTGAGATTCCTTCAGGAGATCATTTGCTCTGAGTCTACTAGTCAGATTTTGTGAAATGTTTCTTTCAGCTACATGGTCTGATCTGCACCTGGTTTAGGCAGCTCAGTTTGACTGAAAGTATTCCTTAGCAGTTATTACCATATCTACGGACTCAGACAATATTGTCAGTTTCAGGATCTTCTGAAAGTCCTAAGATGTTTACTTCCTGCCATTAATAAGCTTCTTCACAGGATAAAACATTGCCCCCCCCCTTTGCTTACCCTCTCTGCTACTGAGCTTTCCTCCAAGACCAAAGGTTTTATTTCAAAAGAAATTGTTACACAGCAGTGGCAAATATTTTCTCCTACTCTGTAGGCTGCCTTTTTACAAAATTGGCAGATTCTTTCATTGTAAAGAGATATTTTATCTTCATGAAACACCATATGTCAATTATTGACTATTTCCTGAGTCACAGAAGTTTTATTTAGAAAATATCTGCCTATACATGTATATTATAGTGTACTTCTACAACGAGAAAATAAAGTAGTCTTTAGCTTTTGTTTTTAGAAGTTTCAGGTTTATCTTGGGATATTTAATCCATTTAGTATTTAATATATTTACAAACAGACATCCAATTTCCCAACCCCCCCTTTTTTTCTAGAAAATGTTGCCTTTTTATTTCTACAAGGTTTTTGTTGTTTTGGTAAAAATAGAGACCCTCGAATAGAGCAGGCATATAAATTATCATAATGAATGAGATGACCCAGGCCCATAAAGGCAAATATCATGTGCTCTTTCTCATGTTTCTTCTAGCTTTGAGTTCTTAGATACATGTGTTAAACTAAGAATATCTATAGAAGTGATAAAAGTGGGAAGCTAGAAAAGGTTCATTAAGTGGGGAGAGGGCCTGCTTTAAGGAAGGGAGACATTAAATTCTTCAGGAACTTACTGGGCTTTGGAAGGTTTAGCAGGATTACTGGTAGAGTAGTGGTACACACAAAGGTGTGTCTTGTCAGTGCCATAGGGGCTACAGTGCTAATGGGGACTATTGGTACAATAGTGGTATAACTGATGAGGGAATAATCAACTACTTTATGTTTGGACTTGAATCTTCATCATCAATAGGGCACTGATGTCTAGTATGCTAATTTGGTCAAAAATTTATGGCTTGAGTGTTGTTACAGGCACTAGGTGGGAATTTAATCCAGTATCTAGATAAATAGACTTGACAAAAAAATTTCAATAACAGGTAGGGAATTTATACATACATATATATATATTAATATATATTATATATATCAACATAAGTAGTTGATTTTTTCACAGTGATGGGTTCATTTTTGTCTCCTTATCATAAGATCATAAATAAATAAATAAGAAATGGATGTAGCTAATTAAAAGATAACCTTGAATTCTGAAAACTATGCCTAAACAAATAACATTATTTTTTTGTGTCTCAATTAACAGGCTTCACAAGCAAGAAAAATGAACAACAACAAAATTGGTAAAGAGAAATAAAAAATAATATCCCAAGCATTTCTAACACACTGCTCACTGTCTTTTGAGATATGATAGACTCATAAAATACTATGTTGTATCAAGTCTCATAAGACAATTTTGTTTCTCCCTTAAACAGAATACCTGTGAGGAAGCTAATTTTTAAGATATAAAGGCATAATGTTAATGGAGTAAAAGCAAACAAATGCTAAGTGTAATGAAGATATGAGTATTTTAGGAGTGTTTTGCTGGACAAAATGATGAGCAAGCTTCAACCCATGTATAGGTTATGGGGCTTCCAGGGACTAAACAAAGTGGAGTAAATAATAAATATGTTATAAAAGTTTTTGAAGAAATATTATTTTTCAGTTATTATTACAATCAAACATTGAATTTTACTTTTTTTCATATTTTTTTATTTTTCATTCAAAAAATTTACATTTCCTCCCCTTCTCCCAGTCCCCTCCTGCTCCCCCACTACCCTTCCTCCTTCCCCCTGCTTCCTTAAGAGGCAGCAGGGTACCCTGCCCTGTGGTAAGTCCAAGGCCCTCCCCTCTCCATTCTATATGCCTAAGAAGGTGTGCATCCATATAGACTAGGTTCGCAGAAAGCCAATACATGCAGAAGAGATAGCTCCCAGTGCCATTATCGATGGCTTCTCAGTCTGGCCCCATTGGCATCCACAATCAGTGAGTCCAGTTTGATCATATGCTCGTTCAGTCCCAATCCAGCTGGATTTGGTGAGCTCCCATTAGATCAGGCACACTGTCTCAGTTGATGGACCAAACCCTCGCAGTCCTGACTTCCTTGCTCATCTTCTCCCAACTTCTGTCCTTGGACTGGTCCTTGGGAGCTCAGTCCATTGCTCTGATGTGAATGTGGGTCCTGTCTCTATCTCCATCCATCAGATGAAATTTCTATGGAAATGATCAAGATATTCATCGATTACTTTTGACATTTTAAGTAGTCAAATACAATTTTTACTATTCTAAATTTCTTAAATTTCTGCATACTAATAATAAGATCATATTAAGTTGTGACTAAAGAGTTTTCAATAGAATGTCTAGAATACTTCATAAAACCACCAATATTAAAATATCATTCACAACCAAATCTTGTGCAAATCATAGGTAGTCAGTAGAAATTTCTAAATAAATTTTAGTTCTTTCAATTTTCTCATACTAAAATCTTCACTTAATGCTAATAATTTTAGTAATAGTATAAGAAGTACAGATATATCTTAAACACAGGATTAATGGAAAGTTGTCAGTGTAGTAATTTAAATGATCTATTTGAGAGTGAATAATAATTAGATGAAAAATAATAAATTCTGGATAAGGACTGATAAATAGAACTCTCGGGCATGATGAATTAGACAGACGATTATGCCTTCCCATCATAAAATATGCATGCAAAATAACTCTTAAGGTTATGGACACTGCTGGTAGCCTTTAATCCCTGCACTCTGGAGGCAGAGGCAGGCAGATTTCTGTGACTTTGAGGCCAGCCTGGTCTACAACAGTTAGTTCCATTACAGGCCCCAAAGCTAGAGAGAAATCAAGTCTCAAAAAATAAAAAAAAATAAAAATTATGGGCACTGAACTGTTTGTTTAAAATATGACTTGCTTAAACTTAGCTAGTGTTGTCATTGACATGGTAACAATGCTTGAGTGGAATTTCATTTAAAGAGGCAAATAGATTCTAATAAGTCAAGTGAAGTCCAAGAAAAATAACATGAGAAATGAAATACCAAAAATCTTACTGCATATTCATATCTTTATCGCTCTAGTAAATGCCATCACACATATCTTACTTTGTATGCTTTTTCTCACAACTTCTGTAGTAGTCCCATTTCTATAAATGTTAAAAGAATAAGAGGAGATATGTGATATCATTTATCTAGGAAAGCACCTTGAAAATCTAGGTTAAACACAATATGCAGCACTAAAGCATTCTAACTAGGAAGGTAATTAGATTTTGCTATCCATTCTAAGATGGCTGTACTTCAGAGCAACTCCAAAACTAATTTAGCTTGATTTTTATTCAGATGGGACACGCATATATAAAAACCATGGGTTCAACATTTACTTGATAGTGTGTGCTTGATTCATCTTTGTTTGGGTGGTTTTGTTTTTGATTTTGTTTTAAAAAAAAGTCACTATCATTGCTTAGAAGAATGAGTGAATTCATTCATTTAAACAAAAATTTAAAATATATATGCTGAAAACCTGATCAATTAGAAAAATGAAACATAGATGGGGACAATATGTTCAATGAACTGAGTGTAAATATTTTTAAAATGATTTTCTGAACTTATATTTGCAGAAAATTTTAAGTAATTGTTGTGTCTACTACAATTTATTTATTTAAATCATTGTCAGCAACTTATGCTTTCTCATGGATCTTGGTAGATATCATTTGTAGTATCAATAACGATTTTATATGATTTATTATTTTAATAAGTCTTGAAAGTGTCATCTGTAATAAGACATAGTAACATATGTTTTCTGCCCTGAATTTAACCTCTAGTCCTACAAGAGCCATTCATTATTTTCATATTTACAATGCATACAGTTATACCCTTCACTTTCTTGTTGTTATCTGGAACTTTATCTAAGCTGTGTGTGTTTAATGGTTGGCAATTTTATGTTGTTTTTGAAGCAGTATTTTATTGTTTCTCAGAAACTAGAGAGAGATACATAGATGGATACAGATATATAGGTATAGATCGTTGTAACCAAGTCACGACCCCCAGGGACACCACTAGGATCCAGTCAAGTCCAGAATGCAAAAGCAAGGTTTATTCAGAATGCTATTCAGCCAGGCTGGGTACTCATCAACTACTCACAATGCAGCATAGTAGCAAGGAGAGACCCTTATCATTTGTGGTTGTCATTATATAGGCAAAAACCACAAGCTAGGTTCATTCTGGGTCAAGGGAGCTGGTCTTGCATAACAGCAGGTGTGCTTTATAGCTAACATGCTACCTCCCCAAGGTGGTTATGTCAAGCAGACCCCCACACACACCAGCCAAAGCCTTCCCAAAGTGGCCAATTTTCCTGCTTCTTGATAGACCACAGAGCTAGGTGTTAACAGGTGGCCCGCTGGCGGGAAAACTTCGTGGTCTGCGCATTCCTAGTTAGGCATCCGTTTTCAACTAGCTCTAGATGTCTTGAATTTGAACCCAGTGCCCCAACCAGCTCCTAAGCAAGCAAAAAGATTCTCAAAATTTTCCATGTCCTTATATAGATAGATGTAGATTCCTAATTATATCCTGTTCAGCTTATATATTTGTGTGTTCTTCCCTGGTTAAGAGTATTTCTAGCTTGGCGGTGGTAGCACAGACCTTTAATCCCATAACTCAGGAGGCAGATGCAGGCAGTTCTCTGTGATTTTGAGGCCAGCCTGGTCCACATGAGTTAGTTCTAGGACTGACTCCAAAGCTACTGGGAAACCCTGTCTCAGAACCAAAACAAACAAAAAATAGTATTTTTGCTGCTCTCAGCATCCCTTAAGAGGCCATAATCATCTTTGTAGTTTTGAGACCTAATAATTTTTTCCTATTCAACTTTAGCATTTCAATTGTTGTACTTGTACAGTTTATTATTATGTAGTCACTTTGGCGCGACTTTGTAACTTCAGAGACCATTATAGAAAACCACAACCAGTCAGGTGGTGGTGGTACACACCTATAATCCCAGCACTCAGGAGACAGAGGCAGGCAGATCTTTGTGGAGTTCAAGGCCAGCCTAGTCTACAAGAGTTAATTAGAGGAGAGGCTCCAAACCTACAGTGAAACCCTGTCTTGAAAAACCAAAAAGATGCCGGGCGGTGGTGGCGCACGCCTTTAATCCCAGCACTCGGGAGGCAGAGACAGGCAGATCTTTGTGAGTTTGAGACCAGCCTGGTCTACAAGAGCTAGTTCCAGGACAGGCTCGAAAAACCAAAAAAAAAAAAAAAACCAAAAAGATTTCCATTGAGAAATCAAGTATAATTCTGATAGGTTTATTTTTATATGTTACTTGACCTTTGCAGCTCTTTATATTCTTTCATTATTTTGTGTGTTTTGTGTTTTGATTATTATATGGCAAGGGGATTTTATTATCCAGTCTATTGTGCTATGATTAAAGTCCTTTACTACCGTGTCTGATGTTCCTTACTTTGTTTTAGGTCACTTGTATTTATGAGCCAAGCTATCTCCCAATTAATAATTCCCCAGATCTTGTACTATGATTTTTTAAATTGTATATCTTTTGACAATTTCATGCAAGTATATAATATAATGTTGTCATGTTCAGTCCTAATTACTCTCCTTTTTAATCATTTAAATCCCTTTAAAATTTTTCACACTGTCATTATACATATTTACAGTGTACAGAAAGGATGATTGTGTGGGACAAAGGCTTAATGATACAATCAGGCCAGTTAGAATCTCTTGTTTTGGGGACCTTTGTCTAATAATTTTGAGAAAGATGGTATATTCCTAAAAATGACAGCCATCCTACACTTCTGTAGAATACTAGAAAATAATTCCTTCATGATCTTGTGTTTTGTACTGAATGTTTAGCCTCTTCATCTACCCTCCTCTTACCTGTCATCACTCCTATCCTCTACTGACCCTCTAACACTTACTACTATATATTTATGAGATAATTTTATGAAGTGTCTATTATACTTCATGACCATTCTGTAATTACTCTTTTATCCCTTCCAATTCCTGCTAAACTGCATACCAATACTCTCTTTTTTATACCTTTTTCTTCTTGCTTGCCTTTTTCTCTTCTTCCTATTTTTCATCCTCTTCATCTTCCTCTCCCTGTCCTTCCCCCCCTTCTGGCTATCTTCATCTTTCTCCTTCTTCTACTTGCTTCTTCTTTGTGACTCAGTAAGTTTAATTAAGGCTATTTGTATGCCCACCGATAGCAGATTATTTGTTGAACTATATGCAGCATACTACTAAGAAAATGAATGATCTCTCTTTTAGCTACCTTTTACCTATAATATCATCCCAGGGATGGCTGAGGTCTCATAGGAATTCTTCCTATAGATAAAAGAAGAATGTTAGCCATCATCCTCTTTTCAATGTCCTGTGCAGGTAAACTCTGTTGCTATGAAATTGTGAAGGTAAGGGCCATGTCATGCTTCAAGACACCATTTTACAATACTCCTCTTTATAAAAATGTACTAGCATACTTCCAGTCACTCTTCTATAGTATATATCAATAACTTTTTTTACTATATAATAAAATTAAAACATGACATCTTATGCAAATACTAAGAACATTTTAACATATGTTAACATATGTATATATATGCTTTGATGAATTAAAGAAAATGTGTCAAAATATTGATGAATAACATATATTTAAATAATAAAATAGTAAAAATCTTAGCTATTTAATTTCATAAACTATAGAAATTATAATTTTTAATGGGTTTTTAAAGACTCCCAAAAAATATTTATATTTGTGACTAAATCCGTATTTAATGTTATCTATTAACAACTTTGTTAAGATTAATGAACAGATTCTTATTTTTTAAAATATACAATTTTCATGTTATAGCTGTATTGATGACTTCTAATTATAATAGTGATAATTGACTTCCATTCTGGTTCTTATACTTGCAATCATTTAAAAAATAATTTTAGAATCAACAAGGCTGTTTATCTTTATAAGGCTTTGAGTAAATGAATTTGGCAGAGTAGCCATCATTTATTGACTGAACACCACAGAAATTATCTGTATGAATTCCAGCAATTACATCACTTGAAAGAAATGTTTTGATATGAACAACAGTCATAAGAAATTAGGTTGAAAGTCAGTTTTCTTTATTTCCAATATGAAGGATAGTAACCTTTCAGTAATCCATACCATCATGTTGTGCTAAATCCCATTACAAACCTAATTACATTTTGAAATTCTTATGTTAGTGCAGTGTCAAAGAAAATAAATAAATATTTAATATGATTAAGTTTTATTTCTAACCCATTTTTTTCAAATTTTAGTTTGAAAAAAAAACAAATTGACAGGAAAAAAAATCAAATTGAGTTACTTATAACTGAAGTCCATTACTGAGCCCAAAATCCTATTACATGCCAGAAATCCCAGTACTCTTTTGGTGAAGAAAGGAAAATTTCAAGTTCAAGATCAGGTCAGGATGGGTTACATAGAAAAACCATACCTTAAACATCTACAAAAATGATTTCCTCAGGCATGGACATTATTGATACTTTCTCATCAGCCATAAGTTGCACATACACATATACACACACATACACACACTTATGATGGATAACTGTCAATGCAATGAAACTCATTCTTGTAGGTTTACAGTAGATTTCACTTTGGTTGGTAATACAGTTTCAAATATATATATATATATATGTGTGTGTGTGTGTTTGTGTGTGTTAAATTACAACACTCTTTGTCTGATGACTGGGGCATATTTTTAAACTAAGTTTTATAACTTAAATTAACCCATAATTCTTTTCTATGTTAGTCACATACCTTGGTATCTTTTCTCCGTAGAGCATTTTTACCTTGCTTTCTCTATATTTGGGTAATCACTGCATACTGAACACTTCTCTCCCCCAATTCTCCTATTCTGATCACCCTGCCTATATTTTTTGTCTGGCTATTGGCCGATCAGGATTTTATTAGAATAATACAATTGCAAATGTTTACAGTGTATAAGAGCATTATCCCACAGCACTTTCCCCTTGTTTTTCTTTTTAAAGCAAAACTCTGAATTTAATCTCCTTTGTTTATCTTTTTCCTGACTATTATCCTTAACAACTTGTATCTAACACCCATAATCTATTTTTGGAAATGTGGGCATAGTTTTCTAGGCTACTTTCTGCGGATTGGGGGCACTGATAATCTTATGGGGACCTTAAAACATTTAGAATTATGGTCATGTACTGACTGGAGAGTTCTGTGAGGACAGATTATCTCAGTCAGCAGTCTTGAAGCTGTTTTGAGCCTCTTAATTTCAGGGTCATG
>JAQHUG010000142.1:1328927-1353101 GCA_028555095.1 Dicrostonyx torquatus
TGGTATCTCCTATTTGGTTGAGAATCATTATAAGTAGGCACTGTGAAAACATTTTTTTTCTATACTTTCCTTGTAAAGGTTTAGTAAAGAAAAAAAATCCTTTAAATCAATAACTATAAGAGTCCATCCTTTTGATAATAGAGAAGGCAGAGGAATTACAGATTGTAGAGGGTCCATAGGTTTGATGATCTCATTGACAGCTCTTAGATCTGTCACTATTCTCCATTTTCCAGATGTCTTTTTAACAACAAATAGAGGAGAGTTCCCATAACTGGTCAATTCTTCAATATGGTAAGCATTCAGTTGATCCTGTACCAGATGTTCTAGAGCTGGTAGTTTGTCTCCATTAAAGGCCACTGTTTAACCCATGGTGGTTTCTCAGTTAACCATTTTAAAGCCAAGGCCATTAGTACCTCTGAAGGCTTGCTTGTTGCTTTGTGTTCTTGTATAGCCTGAATGGCTGGTGAGCTTTGTTTATAATATCTTATAATATTCTTCCAGTAACATGAGTTTTGGGCATTGCAGGAATATTAACCTGGGCATTCCATTGCTGAAACAGGTCACAGCCCTGTAAATTTAGTGCAATATTAGCAACATATGGCCTCAGCCTTCTTTTCTGTCCTTCTGGCCCTATGCATTCAACCCACCTAATGCTTTGTTTTACTTGAGATAAGGTTCCATTTCCTAGAAATTGAATATCTCCATCTTGAAGAGGCCAATCTGGATGCCAAGATTCTGGAGTAATGATAGTCACATCCATAGCTATGTCTAGTAATACCTCAATTCCAATGCCATTTATACATGCTTTTAGCTTTGGTCTTTGATCATTTATAAATGTCTGCCAAAATATGTGTTTCCTATTTCCTACTGGAATTTTTGACTCATCCTCCAGTTCTATTCCATCATCCAGAACAGTATTTTTTGTTTGTTTGTTTTTACAGTAGGCATTACATTGTTTAATTTTCCTGGTGAGACATGTTCTTCACAGTGACTGGGAATGGCTGGGCCTTGTTTGACATTGGGGCCTGTGAGAGGGCTCAAACAGTTTTCTGGTGGTAATGGGTTGCCTTGTCTGTCACATGTCAACCTACATTTATTAGTCCAATGTTGATCTTTGCCACATATACCAGAAGGATGAGTCCTCTTATTCTTGCCATTCCTAGAGGAGACATTATTCCCAAGAATTCCTTGTCTACAGTCACTTCTTAGATTTTCTATTCTTCCACAATAAAAATATTTGGAATTTTGTTTTCTCCTCATACCATTGCAATTTGCTTCTTCTACCCAAACTCCAATACTATAGTCAAATGTTTCGACATTCATTGTATGCAAGATCCATTCATCTATGGGTACTGTTCTAATCTTTAAAGTCCCAAGGATCTTCTTACATTCTAAGCTGGCATTTTCAAAAGCCAAGGATTCAATTAGTACACATCTAGCTTCAGGATCTGCCACTCCTAATTGTAAAGCCTTACTTAATCTCTGTAAGAAGCCAGTAAAGGGTTCTCTCTGGCCTTGTTTAACCCTAATATATGACTCAATTCTGTCCTAGTTCCTGGATCCTGTCCCAAGCATATAAAGCTGCTGTGCCACATAGGGACAAGGTTGATTGTCATAGTGAGCCTGTTCTGAGGATCATAGTGATGATCCTCACCATGATTTGTTCTTGGCAAAACTCAAATCGTTTTGCTTTCCCCTGTTGCTCTAAAAGTTTTGCCACTTTTCTCCTATAAAACTTCTAAACAAAATGAGGTCTATTTTCTAGGTCTGCTGAGATTAATTGAACACAATCATGTGGGGTTGCCTTAGTGCTTGAAGCCCACATTTTCACCATTTCCCTGACAAATGGTGAATGAAGCCCATAAGAAATTATTTCTAGTTTTATTTCTTTTAGATCACTCATACGTGTTGACTCCTATGCATATACTTTGACTACCTTAGGGTACTTTGTGCCAGATTGGCCTTTCTCATGAAATTACTAGGTATGTACTTGAAACTCTGTGTAAGTCATCCCAGACTCTGGCAGTTACTGATGAGGCTAGCTCCTGTCCTTATACCTCTTGTCGCTGGTCATCAATTTCAATAAATTTCTCAATCTTTCCAAATATTTTTACTACTGTCTTTTTAAAAGGCTGAATCTCCTGTTCAGTGTTCTGTTCTTATGTGCTCACTGAGGATTTCAAGGTATGAAATTTGTCCAGTAAAGATAATGTCTCATCCTTGGACTTGTCATTACTTTTCAACAGATTTCAATAGTTAGATCAACAGCAAAAATTCTTTCAGATAATTTTGTCAAATTGATGCTATCCCTCTCCATAGTACTGAACTATTTTTAAATGAGATAATATTGAAAATAAAGCTAATTCCTAGAATTAAATAAAGAGATGTAGAAGGAAATAGTGTAAACCTTGCAGAATAACTTCTATAATATAAGCAAAATAATTATTGAACTCCTGGATGTTAACAGTCATTTCTTGTAGGTTTTCAGATTGTACCCACTATAAGGAAATTATAATGACTTGGAGTAGGTGTAATAATTGTTATCAGTCTGCAGGCGTCACAGTTTTAGCCACGTGGCCAAGAGATACTAGCAGCAATGAACAGCACATGTTGCTTACTTAGGCATTGAAAAATATGCTTGAACAGATTAAGAGCAGTTATTAAGGTTATCAAACAATTCTAAGAGTTGGGACCCAGGAAAAAGAGAAAAATCCAAGGTTTTCTGTCAGTGCAAGTTGCGGACTGTGTGTGCTGCAGGGATCACAGGCAGCAGAGTGTGGCCTGGCATGTAATGCACATAGAGGCAGTGTATGGGTCGTGAGCCAGGGAGCACTGAGCAGAAACCTGCTTCATCCAAGAATCAACTAGAGCTGCGGGAGGAAGAGTCTGTGCCCAATGTGCTACATGGATGGTGGGCTGATCTCAAAAGTTTGGCCTGGGACCCATGTTTGGGCACCAGATGATGGGGGAAGATACAAAATAATCCCACACTAGTTCAGAATTACATATAAAAAAGGATTATTTATTTAGGGAAATCTCACAGATCACTGTCGTAGATCACAGTCTTGTGCACAAATGGGGAACGGGAACAGAGTCTAGCAGCCAGACGTGCTGGAAGCAAGAGAGCAAGTGCGGGCTTTACAGCAGCATTTGTAGTATAAGAGACCATGCCCAAATGGGCTGGTATCTTAAAGGCTTTTGGCCAAAGGAGCTCCTTCAGCAACATTCCTTCATGTTTTGATTTATAAAAAACATTATATGTATATGTATATGATATAAATGCAGGCATAGGTGTCACAGTCACTTACTCTATACACCTTAATCAGTACTGAGTTTCTGTATAAAGGGCAACATCCTACAAATGAAGCATTTTTTTCCCCTGAAGATTGAGAGTAGCACTTTCAATGAGTACAGAAATAGTTATGCAGATGGAAGTTTGAATCTTGTATTTCGTTTTGAAATTTATTTTAACTTTGTTTATAAAATTGGATTAAGAATGTAATTTTCTTTTTAAAATCATTTTGTGTTTTCTGGACATTCATGCCTTTGTAGAGTTAAAATGATGACATGTATTTGAATTTTAAGTCTAGAAATATTTTACCTTACTAAGAAATTGATGACATAAGTCACAAAACAGTCCCACAGCAGTTCAGAATTATGAATAATAAAAGACTTATTTATTTAAGGGGAAAACTTACAGATCACTGTCCTAGACAACAGTCGTCTGCACAAATCAGAACAGTCTAGCAGCTGGAAGTGGAGCTGGAAGCAAGAGAGCAGGCACATATTTACAGCTGCTTTTACAGTATAAGAGACCTTTCCCTAGTTGTAACATGAGGGCCTGCTTGTTGGGGTTTCTGTCCCACCCGGTACACCACAGCTGGCAAGCCCTAAGGAAACAATCACACAAAGAGTCTGTGTTAGGTTATAAACTGATTGGCCCATTAGCTCAGGCTTCTTATTATCTCTTGTAACTTAAATTAACGCATTGTTCTTATCTATATTAGCTACATGGCTTGGTACCTTTTTGCAGCAGGACAGGACACATTCTGCTTCTTCAGTAGACTGGGAAGGAGTACGGGAAGAGCTTCCTTCTTCCCAGCCATTCTCATTGCCCTGCCTCTACTTCTTGTCTGGTTGACCTGCCTATATTTCCTGCTTGGCCAATCAGTGTTTATTTAAAACATGATTGACAGAATACAGAATTGTCCCCCACCACCTAGTGGGCTATCTTAAAGGCAATTGGCTAAAGAAGCAGAATGTGTTCCCACAGAAAGAAATAATGTAATTTGGTGGAATTTGCAATATTTCTGGAGTCTTCCCCTAGGATTTCTGTCATGGGTTTTGAAGTTCACCTGTCTGAAAGGAATAGAGTTTTGTTATTTGCAAAGGCTGTTTCAGTAATTTGTATAAACTTCATTTCCTCCTTTGTAGAAGTCTGCTTTTCTTTACATGGTGGGGTTGTAATGAATTAAAACAATTCTATGAGTTAATCTGGCTACAAATTTACCCCATGTTCTCTGCTGACTACCACCAAGGCTAAGTTCCTCTGCTCTATTTCTATAACCTCTCTCCAAATATATCTTTGCATTCATATCTCAATATCTCAATGTGCTACACTGAAAACTAAAATCTACACCATCTTCAATTGTTCATTTCCATGACATTAGTCCAATGTGACTAGGCCAGTTTGTTTTTCTTGGCTTTAATATAATATGTTCTCCAATTATAAAATATTTCAGTTGTTATAAATCTTCAAATGATGGAATGGTCATTGTAGATAGCAAATAGGCATTTATGTATAGGATTGTTCTCACAGATGAGTGGAAATTATGAGAATGGGGGAATCTCTATCTCCCACAGTTTCATAAATTATATGTGCAATGAGTATGTAAGAACCATGGCCTTGACCCACTCCTGAGATTCACTTATGTAGTTTTAGGAGATGTATAAACCTGGAGAGATGGCTTAGTGGGTAAGAGCACTGCCTGCTCTTCCAAATGTCCTGAGTTAAATTCCCAGCAACCACATAATAGTTCACAACAATCTGTAATGAGATCTGTTGCCATCTTGAAGAAGAGACCTGGTCAGTCATCCTCATCAACTTAGACCATGAAACCTAATATGGACAAATTCAACAGAACTACCATATCCACACTGCCTATGCATGGTTCAGCATAGCCAGGGCACACATTTCATTTCATTCAGGAGACTTATATGTTTTTATGTTTACAGATGAACACTAGGATAAATAAGGGATGCTAACCACACAGTGTTGTCCCTTTAAAGGGAAAGATGTATACTCTCTTTTTTGTTCAAAATGCTAGGATTAGAGGTGTTTAACTTTTTACCATGAGTTTGTTTAACTTGAGCTGTTTTTCACTTGAGCTTTCTTTCTCATAATCCATTTACACATATGTTTATGGAATATGTCACTTAAAATTTACAATAATTTCAGTGTATTCATGTCTTTAGCTTTGTTGTATACACAGAATTGATTTAATTATCACCAAGGTACATTTTGCCAAAATGTACTGTGCTTAAATATGCCTAAAATAAATGGCCAGGTAGCCGGGCGATGGTGGCGCATGCCTTTAATCCTATCACTTGGGAGGCAGAGGCAAGCAGATCTTTTTGAGTTCGAGACCAGCATAGTCTACAAGAGCTAGTTCCAGCGCAGGCTCTAAAGCCACAGAGAAACCCTGTCTCGGGAAAAATAAATAAATAAATAAATGGCCAGGTATCAGTCTCTAGTAGTTAGAACCAATACCAATTTCTTAGTCATGTTGTGCTAGCTTTCCTTCTTGCTTCTAGTGAATTGACACCCTGCTGACCTGGTGTTTGCCAAGAACCCCACAGGTGGATAATAGAGGAGCAGGGAAATCAATGACTTTGAATTGGAAAAAGTATTTGCTTCTTTAAAAACAGTGTGACTCAATTTTAACAGTGAGCAAATTTATTTAGATATCTCCACAGATCCTTGAAAGTATTTATGTAAATTAAGTTTATCACCAGGGAGACATGGTATACTCTCAGTCTGACTTAAAGAACATATAACATTGTGATAAAGTGGCCTGAGTATGGAAGGAGGGAGAGCTGATGCAAATTTTCCTCTTCATTGTTGATGAATCCTAATTGTTCATATGCTCAGACACTAGTAGAAATTTGTGCTGGAAGGAGAATAACAGACAGTTAAGTGATCACCTTTGTAGATCTACATTTTTATCCTCCCACATATTCCATTACAGTGACATTTCCATGCATACCACCACAATGTATGTATACAAATACACATGCATTCACATACACATATATAATATACCCTGAACAATCTACTTACTCTCTATCTTACAACTCTTTCTGATGGTTATAAAATATAACCTTTTAATGACAACTTTTAAAAATGCTTTATTTCTGTTTAGATAGCCCATAAAAATTATTAGTGATCCCTATCATGTTTCCAGAAACCATAAAATTAAATCCATAAGTAGCCTCCCATATTTACAAAATATTATTTATTTATCTGCATTTTACAGTCTCATTACAATAAGCTGCAAAGATTGTTTCACATAAGAAGGAATTTCAATGATTTCTAAAATAAAACCACCTCTTCTAATCTAAAGCAAATTTAAAATAATTTGAACTGGTTACAAAACTACAACAAAAAAGTTGAATATTGAAAAGAAGATAATTAGTATGATTTATGCTCACATTTTTGAAGTAATTGTTTTGTGTGATGAGAGCTATCAAACAAAGCACAAACAAAGAATGTTAGAACTTCAAGCAATCAAGTAGACAAAGTAAATAAGACATGTTGACTTTTCTTTTTTGATTGAATGGTCTATAAAACTGGCTTTGTGAGTGATTTGTTTCTTTATTCTGAATAAAGCAATTTAACATCCCAAACTCAATTACTTTTGTCTTCAGTTTCATGTGTAGTTGACTCTGTAACTGGCCTTTCAAGAAGCCACTTGTTTCCTGAAATGTTTCACTTCTTTACAGAAGGAGTCTCAGGATCTTTGAAAATATCAAAGGGAAGCCACAAATCTACCAAGATGAGAATATCTCTGAATGGCACAGGGTTGTTTGGTACATGTCTACCATGTGGGGTTTTCATGTGAGTGTCATATTCTGTCAGGAGGATCCTAAGATAGCATAAATTTTGGGAAATGATTCACATGGTTTGTTCTGGATTGTACATGGGTGAGTGGCTGTTGAATTGGACATCTTTGGGTGGGACAAAGTCAAGTTACTGTAGTACAGTTAAAAGAAAGTTTTCAAGTGAATCTTATTTTCCCAGTAAAGCTGTCATTGTCTATATGCTGATACACTTTACTTAAATATCCTCAATTTCTAATTTTCAAATTTGAAATCACTGGTAAACTTTTCACAGTTTCCTCAATGGCATGAATTAACCTAATATTAACCAAGGAGTCTTACAGTTTGTACAGGTTGGATTAAAAAAACAGCAAATGCATCAAATTAATGGTTTAACTTTCTACTACAATATGATAAATTTAATTTATGATAACTAATAGATTTTTCACTTTTGGTCATAGAATTCAGCACTAAGGCATAAGTATCTTTTTATTGTCTTTTTATTTGAAGAGAAAGCCAGAAGATGAAGGTTACTGTGAAACCAATTTGTAAATTATTTTTAACCAATGTGTAACTTTGATCTACACCTTTTCTTGCTGTTTTTCTATATTCACGTGTTTTTAAAGTACTTATTCACATACATATGGTTGTTGGAAATGCTGTATTATCATGATTTATTTGAGATTATTATATCATTTCTCCGATTGTAAAAATAACCAGCATGACATGATCACCCTATGGTTATAGTAGTGGAACACATATGATAGTAATAAGCAACAACTTTCTAATTAGAAATAAAGGCTTGATTAACAAGAGGGAAATCATGCCTGATACTGAAACTGAACCAACTGTATTGTTAAAGAGGTCATGGATATAAGAGGAGAACTTCCAATCTTCTCTAAACCAATGAGGCATACACCTTAACTACATTTTCAATACTGATTCTTATACTCAAGATAAGTGTAGGTCTTACCCCTGAACAAGGAAATGTCTTTTTGAAACAGAAAGAAATTGATTCAGAAAAAAATACAGCCAATCACAATCAAGAATTATAAAGTTCACTTCCAATGGGTATATCTGCAAATAATTTCCATCCATAAGGCTAGGGAACATTGCAGAAGTGGAAGAAAAAAGATTTTAAAAGTTGGAAGAAAAGGGTATTTTCTATAAATCTGTATATCATAGCCATGTCAGAAGGTGCACTCACAAAATCTCGCCAGTCTAACTATATCAACATGGTTTGAACAAGGACAACAACAATGGATAAGTCAAAGTGAACACGGGAGAGACCACAAGACATCATCACTACACAGAAAGTTACAGACAATTAAGAAATGCTGAGCACATTCTTCCCCAAGGAAAAGCACACCATTTGATATTCAGTAACAAATGATACGCCTTGAAAACATCCAAGTACTATTATAAGACTTAGAAGGTTATTTTTAAGAATTCAATATGTATGTGCACATATACACATATGCATGTAATAACAAACTGGAACTTTCTTTGGACCTTATATTCAGAGTTAATAAACTTAAAAAATCACCAAAGTCTTAAGAGTGCTTAGCCTACTGTGTATCTAATCTCTTTTTTAGAACCTGCTTTAAAGAGAAGAATGTAACATTCAACCTTACTTGCCTTGGATTTCCCATGTGATAAACTTTTATAATCTAAGCTAATGAATAGCTGTAATTTGAAGTTATGCACTCCTTGATGACCCTGACCCAAGAATAATGAAAGCATTTTTATCACTTGCTTAAAACAGCAAACAAAATGTTGAAAGCAAGTTCCTAAAATCTACAATAAAAGTTTAAAGCAGCAATTTGTAGATATTGGATATAATGTTAGTTATCTGGGTCTGTTGGGATCAGTAGCAGCCAGTGATTTAATTTCTTGTGAAACTCTGTTAAACGTTTCTTTGAAGTATCATATTTTTTCCTTATGTTATTTAATCAATACAAATATAATATCTTTGTTAAGGATAGACAGATACTACATGCAGTCACAGACAGTTGTGACAGACATAAACTGAAAAACCTAAAGTAAAAACAAATTCATGAGACAGCTTGTAGGCAGGCATAGATTCATACAAGAGACAAACAGGAGACAGAAGGGAGCATGGCAGCAAATTTGCGTTGGGGTACATCACAGATACAATCTTAAAAGAAAATCTGTTGTTCTCAATATTTTTTTTAATCTCTTCACCCCAACATAGAAAAATAAATACTTAGAAGATGATGGAATTAAACAAAAAATAACCTACATATCTATGTGATCTACAGAATACATACCTCCAGACTAGACTACTCTTTGAAAAATTGCAACACAAAGATATTTTACTATTCAACCTTAATTTTATTTTTAAATTCTTCTATCATTATTGTTGTGTGATTTGCATTTTGCACAAATATTAGTAATTTATTTCTCAAAAGATTGTCTATTACCTTGAATTTAGGCATTGATTTTTGTTAACTAAGTAGTAGGACCTTTAAAATTGAGTCAGAAAATGTGACCAATGAGTATATATGTGGTATAATATAGGAAACACATAGTATTCTTTCCTTTTCAATTTGTATTTCAAAACAATTGGAGAAGATGTGAGGAAGAGATCTTAAGACTGTTGGCTCAGTATTCAGATAAGTTATTTGGATTGGTTCCAAATACTTTACATAATCCAGTAAATGAAGACTCAGAATTGAAAGATTTAGCATATATATTCAGATTTTGTTGGTCAGATAGATACTCACAAAGAGGGACTTCGCTAACAAAAATTGACATACCAGAAATATGTTTTACAATAGTAGAAAGATGTGTCCAAATTATTCAGTGATACTCAAATACTGTGCAGAAATTTTCTTTAAAACCCCATCCAATCACTATGTAAACCTTGAGAGAATTCATCTTTTAGCGTTACTGTGGGAAATAATCATGTATGGTGAATATTATATGCTTTAAATTACTCTTTTATGGTTTATTATAAAAGTCAGAAATTACATTGATAACCATTTGGACAAGGAGATCCAAGATTGGCAATGAAAAATTAGACTTTGAGCCTCAAAAGCCTTCAGTGTCTTATGATTTTGAAGTTTGGTGTACAGTTTGTGATACCACCTTGAAGGACTTAAGACCTTTCAAGCTTAGGACCTAAATGATGGAAATAGGTCACAGGAGACAAGCGTTGGAAGTCTGTTTCTGCTTCTGGCATGTGTGTTCTACCACTCGGAACAACGTTGGTCACATATTCTTGATGCTATGATGTTTTCCACGAATTATTCTTTCTCTCTCTCTCTCTCTTTCCCCTTGCTATGATAGACTGAACTCTTTAAAATAATGGGCCAAACTTTTTTACCTTAAGGTAATTTGTGTCAGATTTACAGTAAGTGTACCTAATACAGGCATTGTTGTTTAGTTAACAAAGACAGAGTAGGAGTTCTCACTTCAACAGTGATGTCAGAGCCTTGTCAACAATGTGATTTATAGAGAACTATGGAGTTGACTAAATGACTTCAGACTATGTAATAACCTGATATGCATTCAAATGACTTGATCTGTACAGGAAAATAAACACAAATTTAACTTTAGAAACTAAAGCAAATATTTACTGAGACAACAATCCCTCTTATAAATAAGCCATGTTATTGACCCATAACACAGTAAAGCAGGTCAAATTGTGCTTCCATAACTACGATGACTCGGTTTTTGAACATTTATAGTCAGTCTATCTCTAAAATGCCTTTAAGAACTTTGACAAGTGATTCAGGTGGTTGTGAGTTCTTTAGATTGAAATATCCATAATGATTAAGATGTGACACAAACTTCTAAAGTTTCAATGTTATTGTGAATGCAAAGAAAAATGTTCAAATAAGTCAAATCATAATGTTATTTAAGTTGTATCCATCTCTCAATAGCTCTAATACCTCTACACATATCCACTATTTATTAGCCCAGCTTTAAACTAGAATAAATAAATGTACTAAGAATCTATCAAAATTCCCACATGGCTTCTCTAACCTTTGTATTTAGAGTTAATATTGTTTGAAAGTAGAGACAAAATGTAAGTCAATAAAACTGTGATTATCTACTTGCTAACAGAAAGATTTTTTTTAATTTTCCTTTTTGTGTTAGTGTTTTTATTTTTGTTGTTTTTTATTACAAGAAAAATTTACATTTACTCCCCTTGTTCCGGGCCCTCCCGATTTCCCCCTACCCCACCGCCTTCCCCCTGCTTCCTTAAGGTGGGGCAGGATACCCTGCCCTATGGGAAGCCCAAGGCCCTCCTCCCTCCATCTAGGTCTAAGAAGATGTGCATCCATATAGAATAAGTTCCCAAAAAGCCAATACATGCAGAAGAGATAGGTCCCAGTGCCATTATCATTGGCTTCTCAGTCAGTCCCCATTGGCAGTCACATTCAGAGAGCGGTTAGGTCATATGCTCATTCAGTCCTGGTCCAGCTGGATTTGATGAGCTCCCAATAGATCAAGCCCACTGTCTCTGTTGATAGGCCAGTCCCTCACAGTCCTGACGTCCTTGCTCATCTTCTCCCTCCTTCTGCTCTTCCACTGGACCTTGGTAGCACGATCCCTTGCTCTGGTGTGAATGTGGGTCTCTGGCTCTATCTCCATCCATCATGCAAAATTTCTATGGTGACGATTGAGATATTCAACAAAGTAACTATGGGACAAGTTCAGTTCAGGCACCCACTCCTCTGCTGCCCAAGTACCTAGCTGGGACATCCCTGTGAATACCTGGGATCCCCTCTAGAAACAAGTCTCTTGCAAATCTTAAAATGACTCCTGTTAATGTAGATATCTTATTCCCTTCTCCAATATCCACCCTTCCTCCATCCCCACCCTCCCACAACCCCAGGCTCTCCCCGGTTTTTCTTTTCTCCCTTCTACCACCCTCTTTCGCTTACCGCCTCCCCCAATCCCTACCACCACCCCCATCCCCACACCTGTGCTTCCAACTTTTGTCTGACGATCTTTTTTGCTTCCGACTTCCATGAAAGTCTATATAAATATTTCTTTGGGTTCACCTTGCTATTTGGCATCTGCAGGATTGTGAGCTATATGCTTAATGTCCTTTGTTAATGGCTAAGGTCCACTACCATACTCATACCATACTCATCTTTTTGGGTTTGGGATATCTTGCTAAGGATGGAGTTTTCTATTTCCATCGATTTGCATGCAAAATTCAAGATGTTATTATTTCTTTCCGCTGAGTAGTATTCTAATGTGTATATATTCCACACTTTCTCAATCCATTCTTCTATTGAGGGGCAACTTGGTTGTTTCCAGGTTCTGGCTATTACAAATAATGCTGCTATAAACATAGTAGCACAAATGCTTTTGTAGTACGGTTGGGCATCTCTTGGATATATTCCCAATAGTGGTATTGCTGGATCCTGAGGTAGGTTGATTCCCAGTTTCCTGAGAAACCGCCACACTGATTTCCAAAGTGGTTGCACAAGTTTGCATTCCCATCAGCAATGAAGGAGTGTTCCCCTTACTCCACATCCTCTCCAGCATAGGTTATCTTTGTTGTTTTTGATTTTAGCCATTCTGACAGGTGTAAGATGGTATCTCAAAGTCGTTTTGATTTGCATTTCCCTGATCGCTAAGGAAGTTGAACATGACCTTAAATATCTTTTGGCCATTCGAAATTCTTCTGTTTAGAATTCTCTGTCCAGATCATTACCCCATTTTTTAATTGGAGAATTTAGAATTTTTATGTCCAGTTTCTTGAGTTCTTTGTATATTTTGGAGATCAGGCCTTGGTCTGATGTGGAGTTAGTGAAGATCTTCTCCCATTCAGTAGGATGCCTTTTGTGTCTTAATGACTGTATCCTTTGCTTTACAGAAGCTTCTCAGTTTCAGGAGGTCCCATTTATTTATTGTTGTTCTTATTGTCTGTGCCACTGGGGTTTTACATAGGAAGTGATCTCCTGTGCCCAAGTATTGCAGGCTACTTCCCACTTTCTCTTCTATGAGGTTCAGTGTGGTTGGATTCATATTGAGGTCTTTAATCCATTTAGACTTAAGTTTTGTGCATGGTAAGAGATAAGGATCTATTTTCATTCTCCTACAGGTTGACATCCAATTATGCCAGCACCATTTGTTAAAGATGCTGTCATTCTTCCATTGTATACTTTTAGCTTCTTTGTCAAATATTAGGTGTTCATAGGTTTGTGGACTAATATCTGGATCTTCAATTTGATTCCATTGATCAGTGCCTCTGTTTTTATGCCAATATCAAGCTGTTTTCAATACTGTAGCTTTGTAATAGAGTTTCAAATCAGGGATGGTAATGCCTCCGGAAGTTCTAAAAGAAATAGAGAGAATAAGAGACTGGAAGTTGAAAGAGGAGCTCCAAGATATCTCCATTCAGCTAACCTATACAACTTCTATTGGAAAGAGATGGATCAAAGAAAATGACAAAGCAAGTTTCAATTATAATTCCATTTGGTGCCATGGCTTGAACAAGTTAGTACATTCTGGATTGTTGTTATGGAACACCCTATTTTCAATGTACTTTTTAATAAGTTACAAGAGACAACTTGCTTTCAGTAAACAAGTCACAAAAATACCTTCACTAGCTGAGATGGTTTCACTGAGAATGTCATCCATAGGTTTTGGCATTTGATACTGTTTTCAGTTTGGTGGCACTATTTTCGGTTGTTCAGTAGGTATGATATTTCTGGAAAAAGTAATTTACTGGGGGAGGGATTTGTAGTTTCAAAGCCTGGTGTCACACTCAGTTTGTTCTGTTTTCTACTTGCTGTTCAAGATCTTATATCTCAGTTTGCAATTTTAGGCTCCATGCCTGCCAGATGCCATGATTCTAACATTTTGCCATCATAAGCCCAAATAAACCCTCCCTTTTTTAAGTTCCTTTGGCCCTTATGTTTTACATTATCAACAGAAAAAATACTAACATAGTCCTTTACTCCACAAGTATATTAGTTCTCAAGTTCTGTCATAAATTAGGTCACAGAGACCTTGTTTTCCTTACCTTTACATAAGATATCTTGCTATATCAAAAGATACCTTGTTCATCAGAACTAGGGAACATTATTGTGACATTTGTATGAAAGGAGGCTGGAAATAAACATTTCAAAACAGAGATGTCCTTACATCTCAATAAAACTTTTAAAGTACTATGTAAGTTCTCAGGATGGTTTTTGATTCCTGAAGGGGTGTGGTCCCTTGGCTTGTGACCACACCCTGCTGCCACCCCCAAGGGGGCCGGGTCACCGAGTCCCAGGAATATTTATACCCCTCCTGGGACTCGGTGAGCCGGCCCCCTTGGGGGTGGCAGCAGGGTGTGGTCACAAGCCAAGGGACCACACCCCTTCAGATTCCTCTTTAGGTAAAGTGTATACATTATCAGTTTATTCTATAATAACAAAGTCTTCACTTTTTAAAAAAATATTGGTAAAAAGAAAGCCAATATACAAGCAACCTGAGAAACCTTCTAATTTTTTGAGTATTACCCAAGAAATTGAAATTCCAGTAGGTTGAGGCAACCATGACAAATGAAGTTTTAGTTTAAGTAAGATTTTGAAAAAAAGTTAACACATTTTTCTTGTTGTTGTTTTGTTTTTTTGCAAGATAAGAAAGATCTGCACCTGGTATTCATTCAGTTGTGAGCCTTTTAATTTATAAGGTTTTTCTGTGCTTTATCCTCTTCTATGTGGTTCAAATGCTAATTAAAAGTGCAGGTTGATAAGATATGTGTTGCTCTTATTTCTTTATCTGTCACCTCATAATTTGTAGGTAACCTGAAGGTATTTTGAATGCACCCAAAATAATGATAGCTATTTCTGTCTTCTTAGGTGGAGATTTAAAAATAGACAACCTTTTGAAGTGTCACTTTTTTTTATTAAAATGAGTCCAAAAAGAAAATTATTCATGTCTTTTAACTTTGAAAATTCCCTTTAGTGATAGTCAACCTTTTGTGGAGTTGTACTGTTTACTATCCTTAAACAACATAATGAAGCCTATTTAGTCAAGGATTCAAATTATTTGAGGTGCAGAGGCTTACCTCACGATAATTAATTTCTCAGATGGACTTATAATCTTTATTATTTCCACATGTGCTGGGACTAATATATTGAGTTGTTAGTTAAGGAAATGGCTCTGTTGTTATAATGGTTTGCTGAGCAAATAGGACTCTATCTAGTTCATATGCTCAAAACCCGCTAAATTGTCAGTTAGACAAGGTGAACTGCCTGCAATTTCAGCATTCTGAAGGTGTAGACTAGAGATCACTTGGGCAAGGTGACTTAGCAATCATCAGTGAGATCTGGATTCAATTGAGTTTTTTATTTCAATTAATAAGGTAGAAAGAGGTGAAGAAAGACTCAAAAAGTCAACATCATGAATCTATATACATTCAGATATGCATACACAACATACCATACATGCACATGCATAAAGAAAAATATATTCCTGTAGAATCATTCATCTATAATGCATCACTATTGTAATATTTGATATATATATATATATATATATATTAAAAGCAATTTAGATGAATCTCACAATTTCTAGGCATTCAAGTATTAACATTGCAAGCCTTTTGCATTTCCTATATGTGACATTGGAAATGACGTAAATAAATCATATGGAGACTACATATGAATCATGGAATCTTTTCCTGTTATTCTCATTGTTGTCCCAGAAAATCTGCTTTATGCCCATTTTATGATATATATTTTTTACTGTATATTTATTCTTAAAATATAAACTTGTTTCCTACTTCAAAATCAATCTTCTACTAATTCCATCCATAACCTCTATATCTATCTTGCCCCCTGTGTTTCTTCTGTTAATGTGGTAACCTCCCTCTCCAAATCTATTTAAACCTCTCTATAGGTGCAAGCCTAGAACTTATATGAGGGTATTGGTAAAACTTTGGGAAAGTGTCTTGTACTCAAAGTGAATAAACTGGTTGGGCTACACAGCCAAATGAAGAATACATAGTGAGATAAGTTAGGACAACCTGCTGTCCTTTTATGTAATCAGTGTCTTTAAGCTTAATTTCCCTTAAATGGAACAATATAACAACCTCTCTTACTTGCCTTAGATCTCCAATTTAATCACCTTCCACAACTTAAGATAATACATAGCTTTAGTCATAAGTTATGTACTCTATTATGTTTTTTGCCCCACAGTCATACATGTATGTGTTGTCATAATCATTTGCTGAAAGCAGCCCACGGGTTGCAAGCAGTCTAATACAAGAAATATCCATTTAAACATTTTAAGGCATCCAGCTGAAACAGCTTGATAAAATGTGTTTGCATTCAGTTTGCCTTTTCTGAGTGCCTCTGGATCAGTTTGAAATAGCAATGCTACCAAATCTTTACTCTGTAACACTCTACTAAAGATTTCTGTAGGGTATCCCCATTGCATCCCATGCTTGTTTTCTGTGTTCTCAATAAATGTAGAGAAAAATCTTCTGTTAGTGACAGAAGACACAGGGAAGAAGGTGAAAATTCAAACTTGTGTTTACTCTTAGTCAAATTCATTCAAGAGGAAATCTATGATTTAATCCTTTCATATGAAACCAGGATATGTTGATACCTTTGAGCTTACCCGTTATGTATTTAACTGATATATGTGAAGACTATTTGCTTCTTAACATCATTTTTAGTTTTACCCTTTAGTTCATCATCTATTGCAAGAGAACAAACCTGGCTATTCTGTTTACCTATTAAATTCCCCTCCCCATCTTCCATGTGGAGGTGAGGGAAAGAGGTCTTCCTCATCACTTCTCTGGCCACCTGAAGCTGGTGAAAGAGCAGATTCTGCCTCTCTTCAGATACAGTACTCGGGAGAATGGACCCTGCACAGCACTTGGACAACAGGGTAGAGCTGACCCTGTTGACAAGGTGTAGGTGAACCAGCTCCAAGAACATGAGTATTGGAGATCTGCCCCCACTCCTGATCTGCCATATGGTATCATGGTGTGATAAAGATGCTCCCCAAAAGGTCTTTGATACCTGTGATGGGTGTGAGAGCTGTTCCTGAGGTCATGGGAACATGAGAGCTGCCCCCACTCCTGATCTCTGTCATATGGTATCATGGGGTGATAAAGATGCTCCCCAAAAGGTCTTTGATACCTGTGATGGGTGTGAGAGCTATTCCCGAGGTCATGGGAACATGAGAGCTACTATGCCCCTTGTCAGCTACAGTACATGCAAGAACAGTCCCAGAACCTGAGTAGCATAGTAGAGATGGCCCTGTTAGCAGGGGAACTGATAAATCACCCCTAGAGTGGGAGAAAGGAAGATATGATTCAGTCTCCTCTTGTCTGCCAAGCTATGGCATGGAAGAGGAAAAAATGCCTTCCCTCCCCTTGCAACCTGCAGCAGTCCAAAGAACTAGCCTGTTGGGTACACAAGATTGAGAGAACTGGCCCTGCCCCTCAGAAGTTGCAACACTTGAGAGAGTAACATGGTTTCTTGCCTTAACAACACAGTAGAACAGGTACTAGTCAGACAGGTACAGTAAGAGGAACCTAAGGATGTAAAGTAGGCAAATTCCCCCACTCTTTGCTGCTAGCTACATTGGATAAAATACTTAGGGTGATAAAAATCTGGTGAACTGACCAACCCAGGTACCACCCAGGCCCAGAAACAGTGCTATGAGTTGGTCCACCCTAACATCCACCCAATTTATGATCTACTGGAGTATGTGAAGAGTCCAGTCCTGTATATCCAAAACTGCAGGATCTCCATGACACAGGGAAATGGCAGGATGCCCAAGAGGAATACCAGTGAGGGATCAGCAGAAACCAGAGACCTTGAAACAGGCTAATAACTCACTGCAGTGAGCAATTGCAGGTAAAGAATATGATCAAAAAGGTACACTGTGTGACTCACTGTGTCACACTGAAGTTTCCACAGGAGATTTTTTTTCTTTTCTTCTGTCTTTCTTTCTTTCTTTTGTGGAGGAGGAGATTATAGGGACAGAGGAAGGTATGAAGGGACAGGGAAATTAATGGGGAGCAAATGCATGATGTGAAATCCAGAAAGATTCAGTAAAAAGTGAAAATATTTTTCTTGACTATTTCTCTTTTAAACAAACTAAGACAATACAGAAAACCACACACACTGAAAGTACAGAGTATCAGAGTCCACTCTCAACTCTTAAGTCTACAAACCAAATTCAGAAGCTATGGACTTAAGGATCTATCAATGTCTAGTGCGTTGGGGTCCCTGAGTAAGGGTCTTGCACAAATCAGGACACAGGGGATGCATAGTATGAACAACTGCTTAACAAGCTTTATTTTGTATGGCTTTTTGTACAGACTAAAAAGCATTACCTCAACTCTGAAATCCGCCCTTACTCACATACATGATCATGAGAAACTCCTGCCTCACCTTGCAAGAAACAATACCTCAATTAATAACAGTAATGAAAATGAAAAGAAGTACATAGAAACAAGGCAAAATGTATACAAAAGCAAAACCCTCCTTTGTAACTGGGAGAGCATGAAGAACTGAGCTCAAAGGCCACTTCCTTATCCAGGGTACAGATTCTGACAGAACGTTTGAGAAATGAGCAGAGAAAGTTTGCTTTCCATTTCTCAGCTTCGTCTCATCTGTCCCAGGAGGAGCCTGCACTTTAAGACAGTTCTGTGTCTCCACAGGATCATTACAGGAAAAAGACTGCAAGAGCCAGAGGATCAAGTTCTTTGCGATGAGACTGTCTCTGTGCAGTGGTTTAGATGAGAAACACCCCCATGGGATCATATTTGCATGCTTATGCCCCAGTTGCTGAAGGTTTGGGGGAGGATTAGCAGTTGTGGCATTGTTGGAGGTAACTTTTGAGGTTTCAAAATCCGAGGACCGGCCCAGTGCTATCTCTCTCCCTCTACCTGCTATGTGAAGACCAGGATGTAGCTGTTACCTACTTCTCTGGCATCTTCCGTGCCTGTGTGCCATCATGTTCATTGTTATGAAGATAATGAACTAACCAAAAGCTTCCAAACTTTGCATTATTATATATATATATATGTATGTATGTATATTCATATACATATATATAGGTAGCGTTGGTGAAGACCTTTTCTCATTCTGTAGGCTGTTTTTTTTGTCTTATTGACGGTGTCCTTTGCTTTACAAAAGCTTCTGAGTTTTATTGTTGCTTTCAGTGTCTGTGCTACTGGTGCTATATTTAGAAGGCAGTCTCCTGTGCCCATGCATTGAAAACTTCTTCCCACTTTCTCTACTATCAGGTTATATATATACATATACATATATATATATATATGCTTAATTTCTCTTAATAGTTAAATAAAAGATTAATACAACTGTCTTTGTTTTCAAATAGAAATGGATACATAGTATTTGTCAGTTTTGAGAATCAGAAATTTGATCAACATGGGTTGGATGGTTCTAATCTAACAGACATTGTCTTAGATCACGCATCAATATTAAGGTGCAATATGGTATCAGAGAGTCCTCTAAACTATCTCTATCCAATTAGTTTGTTAACAAAAATACTGGGGGTCTGCATTTGCCTAGGCACATTCTCAAAGATACATGAACATGGAAGTCCAATGTATTTTATTTACTATACTAAGAATAATATTTTTGATTTGGGGATTATGAGAAAGAATCAATACAATCTTTGCAGAAAGTGTGAAGCACTTTATGCTATAAACCAAACTTCATAATCAACTGCTCTGTCTCAATCCGTACAGGTTTACATTAAATCAAATTTAAGAGTAGTAAATTTGGGCATATTGGACATGACAAAGAATATATCATCATTCTTTATTTACTGTCTCCTAGCTAATACAGGAGATGAGAGAGAATTAATATGGGCTGTAGATGAGTGAAGTACCTAGATACCATTATAAATAAGTTGGTAACTTGTAACTAGAGAATGAGGCACAGTTTTCTTAGTTGTCACTTTATTGGTAAAGAAATAATGTGTTGCCAAATGTTGACAACTTTTATGTTTATAATGATATTTGTTTAAAAGTTGTAATTATTTGCAAATTTTTATTTTATTTTAAGCTGATTAAATATTTTTTTAGATTTTGTATGAAAAGATGCTATCACTGTTGCCAAAAATTCTTTGTTTTCCCAATTTAAAGTAATTTAAGTATTTTCTTTGAAAAAATTAATTTTGATAAATATTAAATTCAAATTAACTAATAGATTTGAATTTATTATCTAAATAAGGATGCCCATATTTTGTATACCAAAATTATAACAGAACATGAAATAATTGTTGAGATCAATCTGCATACAAACAACTTTATTTGTATCTTTCTTGATTATAATAAATTCTATTACATTTCTCATTATATGATGTATGTGTATGTGTTTAAATTGAAAATGTAATTACATAAATAAATGTTAGAAGTAAAGAATTAATCACGAAATGATAGAAATTAAGAACAACTAATTGTCATATGGTACGGACTAATGCCCTCAAGAAAAGGCTAAACAAAGTGGAACATCCCTCTTGGGAGAAGGCATCCTATAAAAAAATGAATTGTTATAGTTGTAAGACAAATATGATTTCTAATTGTGGTCCTTCTGAATCTTCTGAAATTATTAATATTCCAGGTGAAACTGGTAGCAGGGAAAGAATATGGGTGTTTGAAAAGGCTTTAACCATGTTTGGTAATCTGAAGAGAATTTAATCACATGAAAGGCCAGTGAGGAATTCAGTTTTACCAGTGACCCAAGTTGGAGTAATTAAGATAGCTTGGTGAGATGTTAAACTCAAAGTTGCCAGATCATTGCAGGAAAAGAAACAAAACTTATTTCTTTCAAAATAAATAGCGGTGGTTTTAGTGAACATATCAATTCAAATTAATAGATTTTGATATAAAAAATGAATTGGATCATTAAATTTGGACTGTTGAAAGTAAGGATAATTTCTTTCAGCAATGAATATTTAAAATCTGTCCTAAGACCAATGTAAGAAAACAGTGAGGATTGAAAATGTATTTGACATCCTCACCATACTGCAAATCAGTTGTCCCTCTGCTGTTTGCAGCTCATCTGTGAACAATGTAAGACATGCATCTGCTGCCGAACTAAATACTTCTCATTCTAATTTATTACTCTGTTTCACCAGAGTAATAAGAAGATATTCAACAAGAAAGCAGTAAAGCAGATGCTATCAAGAATTTTAAAAATTTATAACCCAAGTAGACATTTAAGAAACTAATAAAAAATTCAAAGTATCCTGCCTGAACTTTTAAAAAAATTACATAAATACAATGAAATGAATCAAGGCCATGTAGGTCATTTCCTTCTTCCTGTGAGTGTGTAAATGTGTACACATCTGTGTTTGTGTAATCTTCTAAAGTACAACTATTAATATATGAAAGAAATGTAAATAAGATGTCTTAAAAGATGGTCAAGCAAACAGATACAGAAAAGAATTCGGCTAATAATCTTTATATTATTTTTTTTGCAAACCCTTTTTATTATGGGCAGGTCTCCTTATACCTACACATCTATTTTTCAAAATGAACAACTTCCTGCTCACACTATTTGGGGACTATTCATTAAAGTTTCCTATAGATAATAACTTTGGAATTCTCTCAAAAATCCTATAGGAAAAAAGTTATTGTTAATAGATTGTATAATTTCTCACTGTCTCATATCTTCCTCATCTACAGTACTTACTCTCTTTCACTTAGGTCATTTATTATGTTCACCTCTTCCCCTGCTTCTTTTTATGCTACTCATTAAGTGGAGATTCACTCAAACATCACACAAGCGAATATTCTTCTAATTTCCTTGACTCTATCAAATTCTCATTCTCTTCTGATAATCAAAACATTTTTGTTTAATTCTTGTAATATTTAGTTGATTTGTTTCATATTTTTAGTAATTCTGTAATTCAAGCAATACAGACTGTTATAAACTGTCTCTGTAACCCATACAATATATTGTATATAAACATACAATACATATTTAATGCATGATATTTGTGTACTCATAAGGAATAACAGTTACCTATCCAAGCATGCTTTCTCATCACCAGAAGCAAATATGTTCAAGATAGGAAGTGTCATAAATATACATTGTCAAAATTTTAAAAATAGGACATTAACAATTTGGACTTGTACACTTAAGTTTTTGTAATAATTTGCATATTTAATTTTGTTTAATTATTGAATTTTTCCATACTATGAGGTATTTTATCATTGATTGAATTTCTATAGCTAAGTGAAAATAATATCAGTTTTAAATATCATGCTATTTTTAAAATAGTTTTTAGTGCTTTAAAGATATCTCTTATTGAATAATCAATTTGTAAAGCAAAATGGTTAAAGAGTATTATTATTTTGAGCTATAGAACTTTGTCAAGTTTGCTTTTAATTATATGACTTCAGGGTTGCTGAGATGGCTCAGCAGTTAAAAAAATATTCACAGCAAGCTTTACTACCAAATCTCCCTCTCCAGGCAAAAGTAGATAATTGACTTCTACAAAATATCCTGGGTCCACTACATGCAAGTCATGGTATTTATGACATATACACAATGGAAAAATTTAATACACTTTTAAACCTGAGCTTGAAGTATGATTTTAAAACAAATACTTTTAAAAGTTAAAGCAAAACTTTTGAAACATAGAGGATTTTCTATATTCCTTATACTAGAAAGTATTACTGTAAAGACTTCCCTGGCTGAAACATCATGGTTGTTCTTGTACTTCTGTTTCTTATATATCAGGTCATTTTCCATGGATTATGATATAGAGATGGAAGTATTGCTTGGAAAATACTATTTGAAATAGTTTTGGGAACAGAGATAACAAATATTTTTGTTGCTTTGAGAAACAATGACAGCAATTTTGGAGTTTCTACATGTTTTCAGTTACAGGAAACTGTAATTATTTTTCAGATTTTTGAGTGCCAAATATTTGGGCTTCTTATTTTTGTTTCATTTTTAGTTTCTGAAGTATATCTCCAGCAATGCAATTATAAGAATCCAATGACCAAATCTACTAATGTATTAATCATAAAAAGAGAAAATTACACACATACACACCATATGTGTATATATATATGAAAGTTTTAACTATAATGAAAGGGACATGGAACAACCTAGACATCAGAAACACAAGTTGCTTGACAATTATGTCTAAAAACTAAATGTGCATTTACTGTTTCCATGATATCAACTGTGCAGAAATGTTTTATCATTTGATTATCACTGTTTGGAGTTCTGTTTGTTTCTATTTCTTCTTACTAAATGATTTTCTGGCTTCACCAGTTCTCTGGGAGTAAGATGGCATAGTGAAATTATTTTTTTTAGCAACCACTACAAAGCTATTCTTCAAAAGTAATAGTTCTCAAATGAGTGAAAGTCCATGAACATGAATTTTTGTAATTTTTCCTAAGGTAATTTGAGATTTTATTATTGAAATGAAAGGAAGCATTATTGAAGTTAGGATATCTCATTCATTTAAATTAAAGGTTACTCATTTTTCGCTAACTTTTTTTCTGTAAACTGAAACAAAATTGTAAAATGTGAATTCCAGAAATTATTGAAAATAAAGACCTTGAGGACCTCTAGATCCTGGGAAAAGAAGCAATCTTTTGTGACACAAGTACATTTGACAAAAGCAACAAATGAGAAAGAATACAGAAAAGACAAATTACTATTATATAGTATTCTGAATATGTGTATAAAAGAAAGAAGTCACATAAAACCAAAGATATTGTTTCCCTATGTAGAGAAAGAGACTTAAGACTTTTGAGAGACTGTTTAGAATAGCATCTATCAACATTAACAACTGGTAGATTCTGAAGGGTGAGATTGAAGCATTGGAAAGATAATAATTTTCTACTTCTAGCTATAGTAATTATAATTTTGTAGTAGAAAGAACTCAGCAAAAGCAAGAAAATAAAATAATATAACAAAATTTGGCCATTCTTGTAACTGTTTGTCATATTTATAGTCAGACTAATCAGGTTCTTTAGATACATAGAAATTATATTCTGTATAAATAGTCTTCAACCTCTTCAAAGAGCTGTAGAAAATGGCATTTAATCTAACCTAGAATTCTGTGGTAAAGAGACACAAA
>JAQHUG010000142.1:1356117-1373374 GCA_028555095.1 Dicrostonyx torquatus
CATTATCATTGGTTTCTCAGTCAGTCCCCACTGGTAGGTGAAAGGGAGGGTGTAGAAGGGAGAAAGGAAGAACCGGGGAGAGCCTGGGGTTGTGGGACAGTGCATGCATAAGAAATGTTGAATACCTTTCAAATGTCCATGTTCTTTCTCTATACTCTCTGGTTTAATCAATCCATTTAAGCTCTTTATACACCATTTTGTCTCACTATATTTGAAGTATCTTTAATAAGAATTTCTTGGGTAAATGTAGTCATTTTCCAGTCTTCTCTAAAAACATTATTGGCATCATAATAAAGCCATCCTAGACCTGATTTTCCTCATTATGCTTGAACCCACTGGCAATATGTACCAGCCCCTCAATGTGGCTTTGTGCTTTCATAAGTCATCTCCAATGACTCTCTGTAATTCACATTATTGGTTTCACTGTGTAGAGAACAAAGATTCTATGAAGCACCCTGCAGAATAATTTATTGCTTTATTGTTGCATATAGACAGTTTTATATACTAATGTGTTATTTTCTATTCTACTTAAAGGCACACTAGGGACAAAATAAAGTCTTTTTTTTCACTAACTCATAAAACATAGGTTTGTAAATGTGTCAATCTATTAGAAACTGTTGGAATTTAGTGGTTTATGCACTGGCCTTTAGAGAACATAATCAGAAGTATGTATATTTTAAGATCTTTGACATCTAAATCTGATGAATAAGATGAGGCAAGATAAGCAATATAAGGCAAGAATAAAATAAAGTGTGGAATAAAGCAACCAGGTATTGATCTGTTGAATCATAAACTGTTAGTGACCTAAGAAGGTATTTTTGGGGTTCAAGAATTAGTGGGAGAATTTTAGGGTTGTGAGACAAGAAGTCTTTTTTCTAAACATAGATTTCTTAATTTTGAATAGATTTTTATATCAATATCTATATTTAAATCTTCTGAAAATGTATAAGTTATAATCTAAACAACTAAATATTAGAATATAGATAAAAATATATTTATGATCAACATGACATCTCAATAAGACTTGAATTTATATGAAAGTTGTTGTCTATAAATTTCTACAATGTAGATTTATTGAACAAAAGTCTTCAAAATGACAATAAAAAGTAATTCAAGTAATTACTTGTCCAAATAAGGAAGGACTGGCTGTGGAGGTATATCATATGTTTACAAAACATGAATTGATAAGTTGTAACAATAGAGAGAACAGAATGTATTATATAATCACATGGTAATAATGATCTGTGCATGTAATCTATGTAAAGTATGTTGTTGTTGGAGGCATGTTCACTTATTTTCCAGTGCTTACTTACTTAAGTTAAAATTAGAAGTAAGTACTTCTAATTTCTATGTTAAAAAATACTAACTGTAGAAACAGAAGACAAATATTTCAAGACTCTTTTCAGTAAATTGTTTAAAAAGGAACTAATGTATTATATAAAATTTTCTTTGAATACAAAGCGTGAGCCAGGCGGTGGTGGTGCACACCTTTAATCCCAGCACTCGGGGGACAGAGACAGGCGGATCTCTGTGAGTTCGAAACCAGCCTGGTCTACAAGAGCTAGTTCCAGGACAGGCTCCAAAGCCACAGAGAAACCCTGTCTCGAAAAAAAAAAAAAAAGCCAAACTAAATAAATAAATAACAAAGTGTGGTTCCAGCATTTTCCAGTGTTTCAACCTCTAGATATTTGGTGCAACAATAAATGCCATTTTGTACCTTAAGGTTTGATTCTCTGGCTTTATTCTTTATATAAAGCCTCTATCTCAGGGATCACTTCCTTGCAGGCAATAACATACTTAGCTCTGGAATCTTCCATGGTTTATTGTGAACCTCATGAATTTAGGAAACTTTCTACTTTTTTAGAATTATACTAAGATTTATATAGTACATGAGTTTAGTTAACATTTATATCTGTGGTTGTACTCCTGTGACCATGTTCATTGATCTTTACTGCTATTCTTCAACAACCCAGACAACATAAAGAGATTTGAGTCATAATCGTTGTGAGCAAGGTGATGTGGGAGTCCCCTCTGTGTGCTTTGATTACCATAAATGAATAAAGAAACTGCCGTGGATCTATAGCAAGGCAGAACTTAGGTAGGTAGGGAAAGCTAGGCTGAGTGCCAGGAGAAAGAAGGGCAGAGTCAGAGAGATGCCATGGAGCCACTGCCGGAGATAAATGTGCTGAAACTTTGCTAGAAGGCCATGACCTTGTGCTGACAAACAGATTAACAACAGTGGGTTAAATTAATGTAAGACTTAGCTAATAAGAAGCTAGAGCTAGTGGGCAAAGCAGTGATCAAATTTGTGCAGTTTCTGTGTGATTATTTTGGGTCTAAGCTAGCCTGGCAGCCAGGAATCAACAAATGGCTCTTTCACTTCTCCAACAGCAAGGGTTAGAAGGAATCAATCGGCAGAGAAATATAAGGAATGACAAAATCATACAGGAAGTGGTAAAATCAGATGGTAGTACTATCTGGGTTAACCATTTCACCAAACCTACATATATATGGAATTAAAAAATGATGCTTGAAAATTGTCTGTCTTCATCCACAAAGACACTTGTCCTTGAAATTTCTCATTTCAAAGACAGGTGACCCTTTGAAACTTGAAAGGATTTGATGTTGTGTGCCTCTAGCATAGAGGCATTACCAGAGTAATGTATACAGTATCCTTAGTTGCTAAAGAATACATTTTTTTTTGCTCTAAATTGAAGGGTAGACAAATAAATGCTGTAGAACATTGGGAAACATTGACAAACATTTTTTTTCTATGAATCTAAATTGACATATATAAAATGAAGACAGGTCAGTGGATTTTAGTTCAACAGACTATGAAATTTTCATCTGTATGATTTGTGAGTTCATATTAAATTAGACTTTTGAATTGTATATGTGGGTATTTATGTGTGTGTGTGTGTGTGTGTGTGTGTGTGTCTGTGTGTGTGTATCCTACCTTCTATTTGGGTTTCTTTGACATATTATTGAAGAGAAGTCTTATTTGCCTCCTTTAATCCTGACAGGTATGAAGGGATTTCTTGTCACATTTTCTACTCAGATAGGAATACAATGTTTTTTTTTATTGTATTTTTCCAAGTACACAATTCAAGTCAACCAATGTCTTATATTTGATAAATTTTCTTCTGAACAATATATTTTCTGAGCTACTAGAAAATATTTTCTGGGTCATTGACTAGAAAGAAAACATTTAGTTTTCTGATTTTTTTTCAATTGTACTCTACACTTCAACCTTCCATAGTGCCAGCCTAATACAGAAACCTAAGGAATATCCTCCTCTATACCTCTTTATGTTCCAAGTTTCCTTTCTGTTTTCCATTTTCTCTTCATTATTTAGTCTTATTATTTTATATCTAATATGTAGGGCCATTATGTTTGTGTGACAAAAACATCATGAAAGATTATCTATATTTTCCAAAATATTTTTGAATCACATAATACATCTTATTTCTTTTAGATGACTTACTACAATAAAAAATAATCATACGGCATAGAAAATTAAGATTAATTGTGTTCATGCTATATTCAGATTGACATAATCCCTTCAGATATTTACAGTCCAATTGCTTTAAATAGTGTGTGCTATAATTTAATTACCACACCAGAGTGGATTGTAAGGTTCAACCTTCTGATTATGAGAGTTCACAAATCACATTAGATATATAGGAATACATTCATATAAATAAACCCATCACAAACTGTTTTTAGCCAAATTGTGAACTGGGAGATTTCCTAAGAGAAATCACTCATGATAATGATGATTATAAACATACAATAATATTTCTTTAAAGTGCAACTTTTTAAACTAGTCTCTACAACTCATAAGGAAAAAAGAAAATAATTAGGTTTTAATATCCCTAAACATGTGAAAACATGCTTTGAGTATTTGAAAGTTTAAAATATTTCATAAGTAACTGAATTACAACTTTAAAGTATTACAAAGTCTTTCAAATACTGTATCAATTAAATATTTAATATTTAACTTCTCAATAACTTTTGAAAATCTTTTATTTAGAGTTCAAATATTCTTACTTCACACATGCCAGTGATGTTTAACAAATGCACAAAGACAAAGAGACCAAGAAAATTTAGTTTTTTATTTCCACATAAATATTTTAGTGATACATCATAACAAATATTTCAACATTACTACAATTATTCGAGGAAAAATAATATAAAATAGAACCAAAAGGCTTATAGTGTTACAGTAACTGACATCTATGAAGAAATAGAGAGAATTAAGTTATGTACAAATATTTCAGATCTCTGATTTCTCTGAGATATTTTTGGTTTTCAGCCACACATACTTTTCATGCTCATAGCTTACTCAGTCAATAAGAAAATACAAATTGCCCTCTTGGGTTTTGGTGAGGATTTAGATTTAGATTATATTGTGACAAGTATATAAATATATTGTTGCTAGAAAGGTATGATTGCATTTCCTGTATTATGTACTATTGATCTTTCTGTCTATTTTTCATCTACAGGTATTTCTATCAATATTAATTCTATGTCTCTGAATTTGTTGGGTTTTATTTTAGCATTTTTGTGCAATGTGCTAAATTTTTATATATGTCCCATTAAAGCTATTCCCTGAATCTGATCACTTTCTTCTCTTTTTAAATCAAATTAAGTATATATAATAGACAAGTAAGAAATAAAACACTTGTCTTAGGTCAAACAACAAAGCTTCTTACAGGAATATCTGACAGGACATAAATATTTGAAATCAATTTGCCAGGTAGGCTTACTTCATTGAGAATACCTAAAAGCTTATCTCCTACTACCATTGATTATTAACATGTTTGTGTATGTATACATATATGTGTGTGCCTGTGTGTGTGCATGTGTGTGTTTGTATGTATATTTCACAGATGTGAAAATAGCACTATTTCTAATGGAAGACTTTATTTCCAACCATTCCAAAACAAATGGCATGTAGGTTTAACTGGAAGTGTGCAACTCAATTAAAAATCAAATTGAAATTTGTATTTTCTGAAACCCATTGCTTCATGGAAAGAACAAAATGAAGAAGTAATTAATAACAAAAGCAGTTAATTAGATGTCATTTAAAAAGAACCATGTGAGGTTTCAGAACATTTTCTCAAGTCCATCATGAATCCTCTGTGGAATCATAATGGAATGCACAGACAACAAGCTGACATGAATTTTTTTTTACTTTTCTTAATAAATGACAGACACTGAATAGCTTTAGCTTTTCCAAAACATTTGGTCTTTTTTAATTACCTAGATACCTGTTGAATAATAAATCAGCAACAGGTATGATGCAGATTTTAGTTACAACTGCTTCAGAATGAAATTAGATTCCTGCTCACTGAAATTTGAATAACTTATAATTCGTGAATGTCACAAATGGTCATTCTTTTTATTTATTTTCTCAAGAAATTAAAAGCAAATATCAGATTGCATGTTAACTATGAACTACAATTTTTGAGCTCTGCTATAATTTTATTATCTTATGTATTTTAAATATAAATTATACTTATTTCCATATAGAAGCTGTATTGGAAATCTATGATGATGGTAGGTGAATTGACATAGCATCTATCCATCTTTCAAATATCTGGTTATAGACATATGCTGTTATCAGCTTTAGGCAGTGAAATCCCTCCTTGTAGCAAAAAGAGGGAAATGCAATGGCTGAACAAGATGCTGAGAATAAAGGACAATTGAGTGCTCAGCCGTAGGAAAGATATTTATTCTACCAATTTAGGATTATGCAATACTGTGAGGAAGGTGGCAGAGAGTAAGTAAGAAATGGATGATGGGAAGATAAACTATGAATTACTGTCTTCTTAAAATAACTTGAACATGGGAACCATGAATTCACAGTAACCATGAATACTGATCTGGGTTTACAGAAATTAAGTCCAATGAACAATCTAGTATAGAGGAAGAATATACTCATCGGTCCTTCCCATCTATTGTTGAGGTATCGGCAACCAATAGCCTCTGGAGAATAAGGAGTTACAATGTACATTTGAACATTCATTGATAAGACCCAAAGCTCTTAGTTAATTTCAAACTCAGAAAATCAGACAGACCTAGATAAACACTACGAGACAGTAAACACATCCAAAACTAGTAAATCTTCAGGATAAGCAATTATTGGTAGGAGGATCCAGGGTCATAGAATAACAGGAAAATGGCAGGAGGAATGAACAGAATATAAAATGTATGTGTAGAAAATAAATGGTACAGGAAAAGCATTTACTAGTGAAATGTTTTCTTTTTAATACCAGCTTCTCTAGCCAAGATAAATATTGGCAACTACAAAAATCACATTTTTATAGAACTGCCTCTTGATGTTCAGGAGACATGTGTGCAGGTTTTTATAACAAGTGTGATTTAATGGCAAAAACTGTTTGTTCTGATTATTGAAAACATGCATGCATAGTAGAGAAAATGTATGCCCATAACTTGTAAGATGGTCTTGAAGACAATGGTAGCCCTATATTTAGTGCTTGTCACTGTCATCATAAAACAGTTTACTGAGTACTAATTACATTAAATTTATAGTAATTAATTGTTTTTTTCTGCATTTTTTAAACTGTCTTAATATTGAGTGTGAGTCATTCTCCTTACTACATGCAATATTATGTGTAAAATATATTAAATTTATTTTTAAAAGAACTATGTCTCATTTTTGACATAGTTCCCAATGTTTTTATTAAAATAAACATGGCTCTTTTAACTGAACTTGTCCCATAGTTACTTTGTTGAATATCTTAATCGTCACCATAGAAATTTTGCATGATGGATGGAGATAGGGCCAGAGACCCACATTCACATCAGAACAAGGGACCGAGCTACCAAGGTCCAGTGGAAGAGCAGAAGGAGGGAGAAGATGAGCAAGGAAGTCAGGACCGTGAGGGACTGGCCCACCAACAGAGACAGTGTGCTCGATCTATTGGGAGCTCATCAAATCCAGCTGGACCAAGACTGAATGAGCATATGACCTAAGTGGACTCTATGAATGTGACTGTCAGTGGGGACTGACTGAGAAGCCAATGATAATGGCACTGGGACCTATTTCTTCTGCATGTATTGGCTATTTGGGAACCTATTCTATATGGATGCACATCTTCTTAGACCGAGTAGGAGGGGGGAGGACCTTGGACTTCCCATAGGGCTTGGTATTCTGCACCATCTTAAGGAAGCAGGGGGAGGGCGGTGGGGTAGTGGAGAGCGGGAGGGCCGGGAACAAGGGGAGTAAATGTAAGTTTTTATTTTAACAATAAAAAAAAAACCTGTCCTTCCTAAAAAAAAAAAAAAAGAAAGAAGAAGAAAAAAAGATTATTTATTTAAAATGTAAACATTGAAGAAGACACATTATTAAAAGACATTATATTTAACAATTTAGTAAATGCATTAAAATTTCAAAGATTGTTTGTACTTTGGCAGCCTACAGAATGGGAAAATATCTTTAGAAATCCTACACCTGAAAGAGGGCTGATCTCCAAAATAATTGAAGAACTCAAGAAACTGCACATCAAAATACTAAATAATCCAACCAAAACTGAGTTGCAGACCTAAACAGAATAATCTCAAATGGCCGTAAAATGCTTAGAATAATCTACCTCAAATCCCTACATTACCACTCTGGGCCATATCCCAAAGGATGCTCGTTTATTCCCTAATGACTCTTGTGAGTAGAGACATTTATCCTGCCTGGTCCTGCAGCCACTTTTAAAATAATTACTCAGAGGTTCACATTAATTATAAAAATTTGGCTAATGTCTCAGACTTATTAATAGCTATCTCTTACATTTAAATCAACCCATTCGATTAACCTACATGTCACCACATGGCCAATGGCTTATCAATGTTGCTCTGGCATCTTGTTCCTTTAGTAAATGCTGGCATCTCTCTTCACTCCACCCTCCTGTATCTCATTCAGCTTCTATGTCCAGCTTTATTCTGCCTGACTATAGGCCAAATAAGCTTTATTTTTCAAACAGTGAGAATAACATATATTTACAGTGCACAGAAAGAGTATCACACGCAGACACTTGCTTAACTATGTTCATAGCAGAATTATTCTTAATAGCTAGAATATGGAAACAACATAGATGCCTTTCATCCAAAGACTAGGTAAAGAAAATGTAGTACATTTACACAATGGAGTATTACCCAGTTGTAAAAAATAATGACATCATGAAATTTGCAAGCAATTGAATGGAACTAGAAAAAAATCATTCTTAGTGAGATAATCCAGATCTGGAAAGACATACACAGTATGTAATCACACAAAAGTGGATGCTAGATAGAAATATAACCATAGTACAATCCACAGCTCCAGAGAAACTAGAAAACAAGGAAGACCCTAAGAAGTACCCATGTATCACCCGGGAAAGGGCAAATTGTGAGCATGGATTGTGGTATAGGGAAGAGAAAGCAGAATGAGAACATGAGGATGGATCAGTTATAGATGGGCTGGAGTGGCACAGCAATGAAAGAAATGTCTTGATAGAGGGATTCATTATGAATTTAGGGAGAATCTTGGTGCTAGGGAAATTCCCAGTAATACACAAGGATAATTCCAGATAAGACTGCTGGCTTCCTTTTGTAATTGGAGTGGTGAATTCCTTGACTGTCTTCAAAGAACCTTCGCCTAGTGTCAGACTGAAGCAATGCAGAAAACTGCAACCTATGACTGGTGTGGCAGGACCTTTGGTATATGTGTTGCTTTTATTAGCTAATGAATAAAGAAGCTGACTTGGCCTGTGATAGGGCAAAGTAGAGCTAGGCAGGGGAAACTAAACTGAATGCTGGGAGAAAGAAGGTGGAGTCAATGGCCCCATGGGGCCACCACTGGGGATAGACCCCTGCATTGGAGCCTGCTGAAACTTTGCTGGTAAGCCACAACCTTGTAGTGATGCACAGATTAATGGAGATAGATTAGTTTAGGATAAAGAGTAAGCCAGAAATACACTTAAGCTATTAGCTAAACAGTATTGCAAATGATATAGTTTTTGAGTGATTACTTTGGGTCTAAGTTGCTGGAATAAACAAGCAGCCTCCCCTAACAAACTGGTGCTTCAGTGTGGGGCAAGAATTTCCACATAAAAGTCTAAGAAAGTTTAAAAAAGGCTTCTAGACCCTCCAAAATGGGAGTAAGGGCAGTTTCTTGGTAACAGCAAGCTTTCAGATAGGTCTGTTTGCAATGGAGGGACAGTAAAACCTGAATGGCTTCTTTAAAACAAAAGCAATGGATTCCTGGTTTGCCAGCACAAAGGACTTTAACTCCTTCTGGAGATATGGCCACAAAGCATTTAAATGATAACTGTGAGCAGACTGCTACAGCTTTCTTAATGGCAATATAGATCTGCTGTGTGCCTAAAAATGAGACAATGTACATGGTTTTCAGAGACAGTGAACATGCCTCTGCCATGTAGGATTGGGTGGCACAAGCAGGTAGGGCAGTGTTAGCTCTAACTGTGCCTTCTTAGCATTAAAAAATATGGGGCATGTGTCTGGTCAGAAAATAATTACAGATATGCAAGAAAGACAGATTTAGACTCAAAAGACTTCTAAATTAGACATGGTTTGTTTAAGATATGTATGTAGGCTTGAGAGAGAGAAGAAAAGGACTATAGAGAGTTATAACAGAAGTATTTCTTTAATAAAACAGTCTTTAAAGAGACTTCCTAAAACTGAAAAACTTCTGTAAAACAAAGGATACAGTCAACAAGGCAAAATGACAGCCTACACAATGGGAAAAGATCTTCATCAGACAGAGGTATGATCTCCAAAATACACAAAGAACTCAAGAAATTGGTCATCAAAAGAACACACAATCCAATAAAAAAAAATGGAGTACCGACTTAACCAGAGAACTCTCAACAGAGGAATCTAAAATGGCTGAAAGACACTTAAGGAACTGTTCAACATCCTTAGTCATCAGAAAATGCAAATCAAAACAACTCTGAGATTCCATCTTAAACCTGTAAGAATGGCCAAGATGAAAAACACTGATGCCTACTTATGCTGGAGAGATTGTAGGGAAAAGGGAACACTTCTGCATTGCTGGTGGGAATCCAAGCTGGTACAGCTCCTTTGAATGTCTGTGTTGCAATTTCTCAGAAAATTAGGAAATAACCTTCCTCAAGACCCAGTAATACCACTTTTGGGTATATATCCAAAGGAAGCTCAATCATGCCACAAGGACATGTGCTCAACTATGTTTATAGCAGCATTGTTTGTCATAACCAGAACCTGGACACAACCTAATTGCCCCTCAACTAAAGAATGGATAAGAAAAAATGTGGTACATTTACACAATGGAATACTACACAGCAGAAAAAAGTAATGACATAATGAATTTTCCAGGAAAATGGATGGAGCTATAAAACATCATTTTGAGTGAGGTAACCCAGACACAGAAATATAATTATCACAAGTACTCACTCAAAAGTGGTTTTTAAACATAAAACAAAGAAAATCAGCCTACAAACTACAATCTTAGAGAACTTAGACAACAATGAGGACACTAAGAGAGACTTACATGGAACTAATCTTCATGGGGAGTAGAAGATAAAATCTCCTGAGCAAATTGGGAGCATGAGGACCTTGGGGCAGGGTTGTAGGGGGTCGGGAGAGGCAGGGAGGGGAACAGAGAAAAATGTAGAAGTCAATAAAATCAATAAAAGAGACAGAATAAACTTGTAGAAGAGTAATAGAATATAAAAGCCATGTAAATATAGAATATACACAGAGACCATGGATTATGTATATTATAGTGGTTTCTTTCAATGTTTTGACTGCAGAGGACATTTGATTCTGGGGACTGCTAATTTAATCCAAGCCTGAATGGCTTGAATAGACTTGCAGGACCCACAGAAAAATGACTGCTGAAGTTATTTAAAGAAGGTAAGACAGTCCTTCAGGGTTTCTGCTTCATGAAAGAGTCTGCCAGACATTCTGCAGGACACTGAAAAAAGTGACTGACAAACTGCCAATATACATGGAACTGTCTTTGAAGTTCCCTGCTTCATGAAACAGTCTGCTGGATACTATGGGCCTGTAGGCTAAACATATATGCTCCAGTGATACAGAAGAACTTTGGGCAACTGTCAAGGCAACGAGATGTCTCGGTAATTTCAAGAATTTTGGAAGTTGCTTACAATACACATCATGCTTATTTCTTAGGTAATATTATATCCTTCTGGAGTCTTTGATGGATTGCAGAATAGATAGTTATAGTTTTCCTTAGTTACTATAAAAGATAAAGTGGATATAAATATTGTAACCATAATTCTTACTTGATGCCTGTTTTATTATATTCAATTTTACTGTTAAAGTTTCCTTTTTTAAACAGAAAGGGGTAAATGGTGTAGGAGGTTCTTATGTATTTGTGACGCTTTTATTTATTAATGAATAAAGAAGCTGGCTTGTCCTGTGATAGCAGAGAGTAGAGCTAGGTGGGAAAAACTAAACTGAATGCTAGGAGAAAGAAGGTGCAGACAAAGAGAAGCCATGGAGATGTTAAGGACAGGCCTCTGTACTGAAGCCTGCCGAAACTTTGCCAGTAGGTCACAACCTCATGATGATTCACAGATTAATGTAGATGGGTTAGTTTATGGATAAAGAGAAAGACAGAAACACACTTAAGTTATTGGCCAAACTAATGTAAATAATATAATTTCTAGGTGAGTATTTTGGGTCTAAGTGATCAGGAACAAATGAGCAGCCTCCCCCAATAAATGACCGCATCAAACACCTTGAGTCTAGTTAAAGGGAAGAAGAAGGGATTATATGAGCAAGGCTTGTCAAGATCATGATGAGGCTATCCACATCGACAGCTGAACCAAGCTAGTGGAAGCTGAGGGGCTCTAAACTGACAGCGGGAAAGCCAGCAAGGGACTGAACTAGGCCCTATGCATGTGGGTGACAGTTGTGCCTTGGTCTATTTGAGGATCCCCTGGCAGTGTATCTATCCTCTGTGCATGAGCTGACTTTTTAGAGCCTTTTCCGTATGGAAGGATGCCTTGCTCATCCTTGATTCAGTGGGAAGGTGCTTGGTCATGCCTCAACTTACTGTGCCAGGACTTGTGTCCCTGTGGGAGGCCCTACGCTTTCAGAGGAGTAGACTGGGAATAGGTTGTGTGGCACGTGAGCTTGAGCTGGAGGAAGAGAAGAAAGGAGGGATGGAGAACTGTGGTTGGTATGTAAAATTAATTAAAACATTAAAAAAAATTGTTTATACTCTAATATGTTTCCATTAATACTGGATGTCAGATTTATTCATTTCATCTCATGGCCTGCCAATCTGATAAACAATATATATATATATATATTAATTCTAAGCTTACCTAGAGCCTAAGAAATAGATATTAAAAACATAACTTCTCTTGATGTTGGAAAACCATAATATCTCTTGATGGAGTATAATCTGATAATGCAGTACTGTGTACCAATCACATCAAATGATTATTTAGTACACTTTTTATGTTTTCCTCAGTCTAAAATAAATGACAAGACAGATGGTTATAAAGAGAAAGATCAGGCTAAAAATCATATATAAATGTATTTATCTTTACTGAGTTAAAAATAAAAGTGTCTAAATCTTATTTTAAAATAAAAATATTTGACATTTATATTATGTATCAAAGTGTATGTTCCTTTTACACTCTCAGCAGCAAAGCAAATAAGTAAAACACCAACAAGTATAAAGTTTGAAAATTTTGTTTAAAATATCACTTAAAATCTTATTAGAAGCTCTGAGAAGAGGGCTATAGAAATACATTAACTGAGATGTAGTTTTTAAGGATGTGGTCAAACATGCACCATGAAACCAGAGTCTTGATGTTCAATGATGAAACAGTGCTAGACTGCCTTTTTTAGCATTCAGAACCTACATTCTAACATAGGTAGAATGAAATTCAGTATTTTGGCAACTGTAATCTTTGTAATGATTAACTATCTTTTGTACTTTAAATTCACAAAGATAAATGATGATTGTGGTAATTGAGAGAAAAACGTGTGTGTGTGTGTGTTTTGTATACAACTTGGGTCTGTATCTTATCTCTCTGTATAATATCTGGCACTATGGTTTTTAAACAATGTAACTTTTTAGTCTATATAATTAAGCTATTTCAGAAACCTCTTTCATACACAATACTGAAATGTTGCTTATTTAATGAACAATGTTAGAATGTGAAATTTCTCTTCTACTATATATAATGCTTTTAAATTTCCTTTCAAAAATAAAAAAGTCATAAACGAAGTCATGGGAAAAGGTTAGTGCTATTGATGGAAATGACCCTGAGAGTGGGTACCTCTAAATTAAACTGTGTGAGAAACCAAGCACAAGAGTATGTGAAAGAGAAAAAGCGTAATAAATGATTTTAAAATAACAAATATTTAATGTCCAGTTCAGAAGTTCTGAAATACTAACATTTCCAGCTTGAAACTTCATAAACACTAAGACCTACATATTAAATATTATTGATTAGGCATTTCTAAAATTATAAAATAAAATGTTTTTATCTGGTCGTATTCACTATAATAGCAACTGCTGTTTACAAAATAAAAAAATAATTTTTCTTTAAGTAAAAATATACTAATAATTCTCATACTATTGGCACATAAACATAATAATGTCCTTTCAAATATACCAAACTTGATGCAGTTTTTAACCAATCAATAGATCAAACACATTTAGAAAATTCAAGTCATTTAAAGGAGAAAGTTAAAATCATTGATTATATCATTGTTTAATATTGCAATAAATTTGTGCTTAATTGGTATTTACATTGTTATATAACAGATACGACTATATAAATGTGTAATAAAAAAGCAAGTTGGTGTGGGACAATTCTGTATCCTGTCAATCATGTTTTAAATAAATGCTGATTGGGCAGGCATGGAGGATAGGTGGGAAAACCAGACAGGAAGAAGAGGTGAGAACAGGAGATTTGGGAAGCAGGAAACGTCCCTGGCTTTCCTGCGCAGATCACCAAGGAAGCAGCATGTGTCCCTGTCCCAGCTGAGAAAAGGTACCGGCTATGTGCCTGGCATGGATGGGAACAATGGGTTAATATAAGTTATGGGAGCTGGTAGAAAGACTGAGCTAATAGGCCAATCAGTTAATAACCTAATGTAGACTCTCTGTGTGATTTTCTTTGTGGCTTGCCGGCTGTGGGGTACCGGGTGGGACACAAACCCCAACAAGCAGGGCCCTCATGTTACAGCAAGTATATAATATAATAATTGGTTAACTGTAATGAAAATTTTATAAATCTAACAAAACCAAATCTGCTAAACTGTAAATACTGCTAAAAATTTATTTAAAATAATAAAGAAAGGAATATGCAGTGTTTAGAAACAAAAGACTAGATTTTTTATAAATATATTTTTCTATGACAATTTAACATATATTCATAATTAATTCTGGTTACTTTGCAAAGTATCCTCTCACATTCCTGTCAGCTCTATTTCCCATACCTACTCATTTTATTTTATTTTAGTGTTTGTTAGAGTTCAAGTAGAATTGTTAATGTAATCCTAAATTTGGAAGTCACCATCAATACTTGGCATTAATTTTAGAGATTAGTTCTGTACAAATAATCTATAGAGTATATATTATAATAATAATATAATAATGATGTTTTGATTTTTGAAACTAGCAAGCTATAAATATTTTTATATCATTATAAGTAATCCAGACTAGACAAAAAATGAAAAAAGTTAAACATATTTAAATATTTGTATCCACATTTACAACAAATATTTAAATAATATTTGCTATAACAAAAAGTTTAGAAAAATATTCAGTAACAGTATTTATGCTTAAATATATTTGAAATTATAAATATAAAATAAATTTGGAATGGAAAATGCAGTATCCACTGCTTAACAGTTATATGTTATTATATGCAATGAAAGAGATAATAACAAATAGTTTATATCCTACACAAAAATTCTATCTTAAACTTCCAATGCATAAAATAATCTTATATTTCCAAAGGAAATCACAGTAGAGCTCTCTTTGTATTTATTTGAAACTTAACCAAGGGGAGAATTATTACATGAACACTGGGGTCAGTAAACATCTATGCAAGCCATTGTTTATAGTGTGATGCTTATAGAATGTCCCAATGGGATGAAAAGTAGGAGATCAAATGTGATTGACACTGTAATCCTTGTATCACTGACATTAGCCACAGCACTAAATGGGAAAAAAATTAATTCATTTTTAATGCCTGATATTAAAAGTTCTTTAGTTGTAAGATCAGTTGTATAACAAATTATGTACAAGCATACCTTCCTTGATTTAAGATTCATTTAAGATATTGCCTGTTTTGTCAAATGTTCTTGATTTCTTCGTTTTGATTTATCTTTATATCAGTACCAAATAAGCATCTCGTTCCAGTATGTAATTATATATAATGTATTCTCATATACTGGAACGTTTTTATTAAGTTATATTTCTTCTTCATTGAAGTGAGACATCATCATATATATGCAAAAATGGGTCAAGACTTAGAATGCTGTTTTGTACATAATTCTAAATATTTCAATGCAAAATAGTCTAGTCATAATATATCTAATATGCAAAAGGCTCTTTTGTCTATTGTTAGCAATATTGTTAAATGGCAAAAGACACCACTAGCCACAAGAGTGGAGAGAGCATGGCATTTCCAGTTATGCACTGAGAACTGAACTATGAAGTGATAAAAAGGCAGTGATCTATTGCTTAGATCTAATTTATGAGAACATGAATTAACAAGTTATCAATGAGATATGGTATACCTTTCCAGATTACTGAAGGATCAATAACATACATTATTTCTGTAAAACTTGCAGCATGTCCATGAAAAAAAAGAGATTTCATGTATATAAAAAACTTGAAAAATTAAAAACAAATACTGAATGTATACATGAATAAAAATATCTGTACATTATATACTATAAAATTTATAGAAATCAAAATAAATAATAAGCTTTAAATATATAATAAATGCAGACATTTAAAAACAAGTGATGACTGTCATCGCATATTAACACTGTAAATATAATGAAATTGTTGTAAAATATACAACAGTTAGTAAACTAAAAATTATTATTTTAAAAAAAAGGACTTTCAATCCACACAAGAAGATTTCTGAGAGGAGAGTGACAATTCGGATAAACACAGATTTGTAGTCGCTATATTGTAAAGCAAAGGTTTTTGAGCCTTTTCTGGGGAATCCAGAAGTGCAGTAAGGACCAGCACAAAATAAAACCATTGAGATGAAGACATGATTTCACTTAATATTGTAAGACAAGAAACAAACTTGACTGAAGTGTTTCAGAACTTTTTCCAGTGAGAACAAAAGGAACAAACTCATATCTTTTGGTGACTTGACCCATCAATCTATTTTATCTTACAAAAACAGACCTTCACTAGAGTCTCTGTTCCGGAGCTGAGGTCAAGGAACCAGAGGGGTGAGTGAGGGAGAACTCTGAGGGAAGGTACCCGGGCCACAGTGCAGGCAGCACCAGCTCCTGCTGATAGCACCCCTCCTCCCATTCCACACATCCCTACCCCCACCCCCAAGTTCTCGCCCTTTCCTCTGTGGGACCTGCTCCACGGACCACCTGGAGTCTCTCTGTGCCGGTGCTGAGGTCAAGGATCCACAGGGGTGAGTGAGGGAGAACTCTGAGGGAAGGTACCTGGGCTGCAGTGCAGGCAGCACCAGCTCTGGCTGCTGGACCCCCCTCCATTCCACACATCCCTGCCCTCACCCCCAAGTTCACACTTTCCTCTGCGGGACCTGCTCCAGGACCACCTGGAGTCTCTGTTCCAGAGCTGAGGTCAAGGAACCAGAGGGGAGTCTCTGTTCCTGTGTTGAGGTTAAGGAACCAGAGGGTTGATCCACAAGGAGAGGAAGAGATGGGCAGGCGCCAATCCAAGTATTCCTCTAACAACCTAGAAAGCAACATAAAAACAACAGAATCCAGCAAATATGCAACAAGAAGATCTGAGCAAACTAATACAGAAGAAGTAGAAGAAATCGACTTTAAACATAGCTTTACAAAAATGTTAGAGTCCATTAAAGGTGAAAAACTTTAATGAAAGAGATGAGACTAACAAAAATATAGAAGAAATGAATAAATACATCAAAGATACACTAGAAAGCCAAGAAAAAGCAATCAAACAGGTAAAGGAAACAGTTCAAGACCTGAAAACTGAAATGGAGGCAATGAAGAAAACACAAACAGAGAGATGGCT
>JAQHUG010000142.1:1385142-1400609 GCA_028555095.1 Dicrostonyx torquatus
TAGCTTATGCCCGAAATGATTATACACAAACTGGATTCATTTAACATATTGTCTGACCCATTATCACTAGTCTCTTCTTGGCTAACTCTTACATCTTAAACTAACCCATTATAAAAGTCTGTATGTCACCATGAGGTGGTGACTTATCAGAAGATTCTAACCTGCATCCATCTTAGCCTGGAGGATCATGGTGTCTGCCCATTTTCTTCTCTATCACCACCTTCTATTCTGTCTATTCTGCCCACCTAAGGGCTGTGTCCTCTACTATATGCCAGGCAGTCCTTTATTCAACCAATAAGAGTAACCCAAATACAGAAGAACCCTCCTACACCATGTCCCCTTTTTCTGTTTAAACAAAAAGGCTTTCATTTTAATATAGTAAAATTACATATAGCAGAACAGTTATCAAGCAAGAATTATAGTTACAATATTTATATCTATTTTATCTTTATTATAATTAAGAAAAACTATAACTATAATTATCCATTCTTCAACTCCATCAAAGACTCCAGAAGGTAAAATATTATCTAAGTAAACAAGAAGTAAGCAACTTTCAAAACTCTAGAAATGACAGACATCTCACTGCCTGTACAGTCACCCAAAGTACCTCTGTATCATTGGGGCATCCATCTTCAGCCTACAGGCCCATAGCATCCAGCAGACATTTTCATGAAGCAGGAAAATTCAAAGACAGTTTAGTCACTTTCTTTTGTGTCCTGCAGAATATCTCTCATATTCTTTTATGAAGCTGGAACCGTGAAGGATCATCTCACTTTTAGGCAAGTTCAGCAGTCCTCTTTCTGTGGCTTCTTTGTGTCCATTTAAGAAGTCCAGGCAAGAACAGTTTCTTGCCCAAATGGCTAGCAAACTCCATAAGAAGCCTCTTCGATGTCCATCTTCCTCTTGAAGTAGCTTGGTGCTGCCAGGAGAAGACATGTCTCATTGTCATGAAAAGCCCTAAGTTATTAAAATATTAAATGGCATGTTCTGTGTCTTTGAAAGATATAAAGAATGACTATCTAAAATATATCTATGCATATCTAGAAAATCTAACTAACAAGACTACAAACTTAACTATTATAGATGATTATCTATTAACCACCTATATTTCCTAATTATACATTATATTTTTAATGAACTACACAATCATATTACCTTAATCAAGATCAGAAATATACATACATAGGCAGGCAGATCTCTGTGAGTTTGAGACCAGCCTCGTCTACAAGAGCTAGTTCCAGGACAGGCTCCAAAGCTACAGAAAAACCCTGGTGAAAAACCAAAGGAAAAAAAAAAAACAAAAAACAGAAGACGCTGGTGATGATGGGCCACGCAGAGTTTAAATATAATATAATTGTCATGTGGTTATTTTGGGCATAAACAAGCAACCAGTGGCTGAGCTGGCTGGCGGATGAGGGCTGGGAGCTGGGTGCCAGGAATACAACCCGCACCTCTACCCCCTTTTATACAACAGTTTGGCGCCCAACGTGGTTGGCTGACTCCACGTAAAACCTGAGGGGGCTTAAAAAGGAAATCTAGTTACAGATATAAAGTTTAGCACAGCTGGCAGCTTGCCATAGCTCCTTTAAGAGAGATTTCCTGACTAGCTCTTCCTACCTGGGTAGGCGGTGTGATTAGGTCTACTAGAAAGTGGGAGTTTTGAAATACCAGTTTACAGTCTGTGCCACCACCATGGTCTTTGGCTCCGGGGGGAGACAGACCATTTCGGTGGGGTTTTCTGAGTGGAATGTTGCAGCTTGCTTGCTTGATGGCAGTGTGGGCTTGCTGTGTGCACTGTGTGCCTGGAGCTTTGAGGCTCAGGGGCGCATCTGGCTCAGGAGGAATAGCTTGGCTAGGCTCCTCCATGCTGGAATGTGCTGATCTTAGGCGGGAGCTGCCTTAATTATCATAACAGCTTTCTGACTGTAGGTCTCTGTAATTACTCCCTTTTGCCACAAGACGAAGCTTATCCAATGCTGACTAAGCAAGAGTATAACAGAATAGCATTAGTTGTCATTTTATTGCTATGGTTTCTTTAGTAGAACAGTATATTTGCTTATACTAGACCCTGGACTATCTAGTTTCAGATTTTGGTTCACATGATCTGTATTAGTTATGAGTTCTATCTCATAGAGTAGGTAGTCGATTCAGTTATTGATTGGGTTATCCAACAAGCTTTGTGTCATTAATATAGTAGCATATCTTTACAGACAGGACATCATTGAAGATCAAAGTGTTTATAGTTTATAGTTTGGTTGATGGTTGATGTACAGAATAGTACACTCCAGTACCAAGAGCATTATTACCCCATAGACAAGAAGACTATAGGTAACTGTCAGCTTTTCTTTATATTTTGGATTTTAGGCCTCCACTAGGTTGCTGAAATAGTTTTTTCTTGATTTCCTTAGTGTCAACTAATATGTCTGTTTATATTCCCAGTTTTATTAAATTGGAAATTCTACCTCTGCCTTTCACTGGATTTGTGCATTAATCTGTCAATCCATTTATTTTTTTCTCAAGGAACCAACAACATTGGTTCTTTGTACTTTTTAAATTGTTATCTTTTGGTTTTATCTTTGGTTTCACCTTAAGTTTGGCTATATTTTGTCATCCACTTTTGGATGTGATTACTTCTTTTTGTTATAGAAGTTACAGGTGTGCTGTTGGTTACTAGTCTGAGGTCTATCCAGTTTTTGTATACAGGTTCTTAGTCCTACAAACTTGCCAGGCTTAGAATTCAGAACTTAGAACAGTCATCATAGAGTCCTATAATATTGGTATGCTGTATTTTCATTTTCTTTCGGTTTTGGAAAATCTTAAATATCTGTTTTGTCCCCATTTTATTCAGTAGTGAGTTATTAATATATTTTTAAACTTTCTATTGTTTCTGTAGTTGATATTAGCTTTAATCTGTGATGTTCAAATAGAATACATGGGTCTATTTAAAATTTATTTTTAACTGTTGAGTCTTTCTTTGTGTCTTAGTATGTGTTCTAAATTTGAGAAATTCCAGGAGGTGCTAAAAAGATGATGTATTATTCTGTGTTGGGTTGAGATTTGAGTGTCCTTGTGTGATAAATATTAAGAATTGCAATGTACTCTTAGACAATTTTTCTTTGATAAGTATGCTTTTTTTCTTTCCAATCATCTGATTTGCTTTGGTTTGATGTCTATTTTGTGAAATATTAAAAAGGCAACACAAGTTTGCTTCTTAATGTCATTTGCTTAAGATATCTTTTTACATCCTCTGAAATTGAGGTGATTTCTTTACTTGGTGTTAATGTTTGTATCTTAAATGTAGCTGATGACTGGGTAATGATTTTGATCCATTTTGTTAATGTCTTCATTTCTATTGGAAAATTAAAAAAAACATTGATGTTGAGAGATATCAATGAGCAGTTGTTTCTTGTCATTTTGGTGTGTATATTTCACTCTTTTTGATTTACTTGTCAATGATTACTTACTCTATATTTTCTTAAATGTTTCAACCTCTTCATGTTGAAATTTTCTTTCTATAGCCTTCAGTAGGGCTGGGTTTGTGAACAGATAATGCATAAATTGATTGTATTGGATATCATAGAATGTCTTTTTTCTTCTTCTCCTATCTATTATGATTGAATTTTTTCCAGAGAAAGTAGTAAGAACTGACATATTTGCATTTTTTATGTTTTAAATTTTCTTTGTTTAGATAACATTTTTATTTATTTTATATACCATTCAGTTTTCCCTCCCTCCTTTCCTCCAGTTCTCTCTTATTTCTCTCTACTCCCTTCCAATCTACTCCTCCCTCATCTCTATTTACAAAGGGGCATCCTTGATTGCTAAGAGTTTGTAGAATATCTTCCCAAGCCCTTCTGTTTTTTGTAGTCTCCATTGAGAAGTTACCGGTTATTCTAGTGGATTTGCTTTTATGTTACTTGGTCTTTTCCCCTTACAACTTTCAATATTCTTTATTGCTGTTCTGTGTGTTTAGTGTTTTGATTATTATGTATCATGGGAATTTGTTCTCTGGCCCAGTTTATTGGTGCTTTGTATACTTCTTGTAGTTTGATAAGCAACCCCTTCTTTAGGGTAGCAAATTTTCTTCTATAATTTGGTTGAAAATATTTTCTGTGCCTGTGACCTGGGTTACTTGTCATTCTTCTATTCCTTTTATTTGTAGATTTGGTCTTTTCACAGTCTCCCAATATTCCTGATATTTTATGCCTGGAGATTTTAGATTTAACATTTTGTTTGATTGAATTGTCCATGTTTTGTCTCTTATCTATAATGTCTGAAACTCCATCTTCAGTGTCTTGTATTATCATTGTAAGACTTGCTTCTGAGGTTCTTGCTTTAGGTCCTAAATTTTCATTTCTAGATATCCCTCAGTTTGGGTTTTTCTTATTGATTACAGTTCTACTTTCAGGAATGAAACTTCTGTTTATTTCCTTCCACTGTTTATGATTTTACTGACTTTTAAAAGGATTTATTCACTTCCTCTTTAAAGCACTCTGCATATTCAGAAAACTAATAAAAGTCTCTTTCTTGTACTTCAGTATTGTTGCTTTTCTCAGGACAGTGTATTTGGACTCCCAGACTCTTATAGAGATGTATTAGTATTATTATTTGCTGTTATTTTGTTTTAGATTGTAGTCAGACATCTGCACGATGGGATGATTGTATTTCTACATGCTCATATCTGTCTTGCCTTTGTTGTGAAGGTCTTTTGCTTCTTGTTTGCTATTCTCAATCTGATTTTTAGGAGTGTGTGGTAACTGTGAGTTGTGTGATAGGTAATTTTTCTGAGATTTTGCAGGTTGTAGCCTCAGGGGATTCTGGATAGAATGTGTTTCTAGGTATTGGAAACTGACACGTAACATTGGGCTAGAAAACTGGGAAGATGGACATGTCTATAGGAGGGAGAAAAGAAGAGTGTTCCACCAGGATCTGCTTATTCCACTTAAAATGGGGCAGAAAGTAAGGAGAAGCAACAGCAGGTCGTATCCTACAGAGCTGGGAGGAGATTGGTGAACAGGAATTTTAGGAATGAAGAGATAGTAAAGATCTGAAGTTAGGCTACCTGCTTCCCTGGCCTGAATGTCCTAAGGATTTCCTGGGAATTCATGATAGAGCTGTGGGATAGGGCAATGCGAAGAGTGGGGAGATAGGTTGGAGGCATTATCTGTGTGATTCAATAGAGATGGCCTGCAACAGGGCTGGGCATGAGTCTAATGTTTGGATTTGGAGGACTGAAGGAAGAGGTGGTGATTTCCAGTTAGGATGTTTACATTATATCAAATATGGTAAAGATTTCAGTGAGAAAATTTTTTGAGAAATGGAGTCTGTGAGAGATCTTCCTGAAGATAATATCATACACAAAACTTCTCATAACTATTCTAAGCAGGAAGGTGAAGTGGTGGCAATTCTACAATGGTATATACATTAGTTCTGAAAGTACACTGAATAAAATTCTATTGTGTTTTAGATTCATGTTCTATTATTACCAAAACACACAATTAAACATTTATTGTACTTTATAGTTTATTATTGCTCATCAAATTTAAATTTCTGAAAAATGCTCCTAGCATGTAGAGATATTTCATTTGTATTTTAATAAATAAATCTTGCTTGAAGTTTACATAATAAAACAGCCACACTGATCAGATTTACAGACAAGACAGTGGTAACACACACTAATCCCAGTAACCATACTACCTTATCATAGAAAAAGGGTGGTAGTGGTACCTGCTTTTAATTCCAGCACAAGAGATGAGTATAAAACAAGAGGAGACAGCACTTACACACAGTTTCATTCTGAACATCCTAGAAGCAGGATCATATTTTGGACTGAGGTAGAGGTAAGTGTTGGTGACTGGCTGTTTTGCTTTTCTGACCTTCAGTTTGAGCTGTAGTGTATACTCCAGAAAAGTTTTATGAAGAGTAACATAGTACATATCTAAGTTTCACACCATAGTTATATATATATATATATATATATATATATATATATATATAATATCTTTAGGATGTATCAGAACATGTGAATTATCCCCCTCTATAATTAAAGTAGTATTTGATCCCTACTTTGAATGTTTCTTAATTCTCCAAGAAAGTTTAAAAAATTTAAATAAAATTTCCAACCCATTTAGTGCTCAGAAGGAACATATTTTATATATCTTAGAAAGAGAATAAAATTACTAAGTTCAAAAAAGAAAGAAAAATAAACAAGAGAGAGACAGAGAGAGAGAGAGAGAGAGAGAGAAATACAATGAAAAAAACAACAAAACTGTAACAAGACATCTCTTTCAATGTTCTTCCATTCCATCGCTTTCCCAACTGGACCATTAAGTTCCCTCTAGTTCTTATTCCCTATCTCTTCCCCTCTACTTTGTTTAGGGAGAAACCTGATGCCTGGTAAACTCCTAGGAATCCACAAGGTTTACCTCAGCATGACCTCAGCTTAAACCCCTAGTAATAGCAAACAGGGTACCTGATCTGGCCTTCCTTTTTAAATAAATTTGTGACTAACTGTTATTATAGAACCTTCATCCATTAACTTATGGAAGCAGTTGCAGAGATCCATGGCTAAGCACCATTCCAAGAGAGGGAGGAAGGGTTATATGAGCAAAGGGAGTTCAAGATAATGACAGGGAAATTCACAGAGACATCTGGCATAATTCCTGGAAATTCACTGGCTTTAGAACAACAGTTGGGGAGCCTGCATGGGACAGAACTTGGCCTTCTGCATGTGGGCTACAGTTATGTAGCTTGGTCCAGTTTGAGGGCCCCTGTTGATGGGACCATGATTTGTCTTTGGTATATGACCTGGCTTTTTCGGCACCACTTCCCATGGTGGTCCTGCTCAGCTTTGATGCAGGGGGAGGAGTTTGATTCTGCCTCAATTTTTATGTCAGGCTTCAACTACTCCCCATGGAAGGCCTTATCCTTTCTGAGGAGTTGATCAGGAGTAGTTGAGGCAGAGGCCTGGAGATCAGAAGGAGGTGAGAGGAAACTGTAGTTGGTATGGAAAATGAATAAAAAATTAAAAGAAAAAAACACCAAAATCTCCCCTAGCCATATAGTTATGTGGCAGATTCTCTCATCTAAGTGGAGGAACGAACAAGCAACGTCTCCTAAAGTCTGTGTTTGTTTCAAGAAGATGCAGTTTTCAATAATCTGAGGCAAAGAGAGAAAAAGAGATCAACCAACACTGTCACTTCTGTTTCTTTTATTTCCTCTAAAAACAGAATAAGAACAGGGCAGTTATAATCTAAAGATTTTTTTTCACTATGTTCTCAACAGATACTTTAGAAAAGAGTGTTTTCTAATTTCTTTATGTCTTTCCATCTCATCTCCTTCCTCTGTTGCTTCTGACCTTTCTCCTTTCCTTTTTAATGAAGACATAGCTTAGCTCTATTGACAACCTCATTTGTTCATAGTGGCCAGGAACAATAAAGTGTTGAACAACTTAACACTTTCAGCTCACAACTTGAACTTGCTACTATTTATTAATATTCTCAGAAGCCTCAGAACACTTGGGTCAAGTTCAAACAACTTGACAACTTATACCATAGAGCATAAGCTCCAGTTTTCATAAAGTCTCCTAGCATTCATGTTAAGGAGCCTAAACGAGAGTGGTGTGCATGTATGTCCTTGTGTGTGTATGTGATTTGAAAAGAAAGCTCTAAACATAGAGAACTCTCATCATCATCATAAGGGACCAAAACAAGCATGTCCAAATTTTACACACACACACACACAAACACACACACACACACACACACACACACACAGAGAGAGAGAGAGAGAGAGAGAGAGAGAGAGAGAGAGAGAGAAACCTGGGAAATTATCTTCATTTTATTATTTAAGAAAGAAATATATTCTCTGGAAAGACTTTTTGCTACAGGTTGTTAGAAAGAAAATACATTAGTTCCTCATAGAAAGATAGGCAGGATTGAATAATTACCTCCAGGAAATGGCCAGATCAAATGAAAATAGTGAAAATTGATGTGAATTTTATTATATTCAGAATTAATTTTCATTTAATAATTACTTCTTAAGCTGCATGTATTTCCCTCCTGAGGTTAAGTAATATGTGGCCTAATACAGAATGTAACCTTTGATGATGATGTGAGGTAGTATGCATTGAATTATATCATTTTTGTGTGATATGGAAAGTCCTTCTATATATGTGTTGCTTATATTGGCTAATGAATAAACCGTTTTGGACAGTGGCCTAGCAGAGTAAAACCAGGTGTAAAATCTGAACAATATATGTATATAGAGAGAAAGTAGGAAGAGTCAAAGAGACACCATGTAGCTGCCAAAGGAGAGGACCTGGAACCTCTCTGGTAAGCCACAGCCTTATGGCAATACATAGACTAATAGAAATGGGTTAATTCAAAATGTAAAAGTTACCTAAAAATAGCCTGAGTAACTGGCTGAAAAGTACTGTAATTAACATAGTTTTTGTGTGACTATTCAGGTCTGGGCAGCTGGGAAATGAATGAGTGATGTCAGCTTACATAATGGAACCCACACATTTGTGACCACCCACAAACTTTGGGTCTGCTTGCCTGCCCACTCAGTTTTAGGAAGAAATTAGCAGGGAGCATATCTTTTGCTCAGCATCACTACCTGAAAAAGCAAATGGATCAGGTCTGCTAGACATGCACAGGCAGGAAAGCATGGCAGATTCCTGCCACCCAAAACAGAGATGGTTCCAGGCTGTGCAGCATGCTGCATGACAGATTTAGTTTTTACTTAGACAAAAAGGAGTTATGTGCTGCACAGTGCTTTCCAGAGTTGAGGTGGTGAGCACTTCTCCCACCCAGCAGTCCCAGAGCTGGCAGTAAATGTACCTCTTCCATATTGAAAGGCCAAGAGAGGTGAAATCAGCATCCAGGGCTGCCACAATACTGTTTACCATTTTAAAATGCTCCTCGTGAGAAAAGGATTTCAGGTACACAATAGGACAAATTCAGACATAAAAGATCTCTAAATGAGACACAGTGTGTTTAAAAATGTATGTAGGCTTGGGAGAATTAGGAAAAAGAATACAGACATTTACAAAGAGAAGTAGTGTCTTTAAAGACACAAAAGTAATATAAAAGAGTACAGATAGTCATAGATTAAAGGAGTAGAAAAAAGCACATAAAGATGGAAAATACACAGAGAGTATGAATTATGCATATAATTGTGCTTTCTTTGAATTTTTTGACTGCAGAGAAATATTTAATTCTGGGGGTTATTAAGATAAACCAACATAAATATTTAAAAGGTATTTTGACTTCAAAATTTGAGTCTAAAGATATGTTACTTTGGAAAAGTGGTTGTGCTTTTGTTTCTACAGAAGATTAGAACCTGTGGATTCCTTCCAGGCTAATGTGCTTTGGGGGAACTAGACCCTTCAAAAGGTCTCTTTGAACCCAAAAAATATTTCACCCAAGAACCAGTATGAAGCAGTTTTAAGAAAACTGCACCCAAATTCCCAAAATAACTGTTTATAAATATTTATTTTCATTTAAAGGAGGATATGACATAGAAATGAATACTTTGCATAGTTACGGATCTTGGTCTATTGATACAATTTTTTTAATTTATTCATTTATTTTTGTTAAAAGCAAAATTTACATTTACTCCCCTTGTTCCCGGCCCTCCCACTCCCCCACTACCCCACCGCCCTCCCCCTGCTTCCTTAAGATGGTGCAGGTTACCCTGTCCTATGGGGAGCCCCAGGCCCCTCCCCCCTCCATCTCAGTCTAAGAAGATGTGCATTCATATAGAATAGGTTCCCAAATAGCCAATACATGCAGAAGAGATAGGTCCCAGTGCCATCATCGTTGAAACATATTGATACAAATTTAAGGTTGACTTTGATACAATGTGTTTATGTACTTCTGTTCTTATTTAATGCATTGTGTTTTTGCTGCTCTTTTAAAAGCATAATGTATAATTAAAAATTTCAGATTAATAGGCATTTATAATAGTCAAACTTGTAGTCATGTTAGTTAGGTTTTCTAGGTGTACAAAATATATTACAGTTAGATAGATAGCCTTCAACATTTCAAAGACCTACAGAAAATGGCATTTAAAAGGTTTTCAGAACTTAAACTTTTCTGACAGTGAGACATGTCTGCTTCTGGCAGTACCAATTACTTCTAAGAGGGTAATGTATGTCAAAGAATTTGTTATCAAATTTCTCTTCAATGTGACAAGGCTAGCCATGTGAGCAAAAAACTATTCTTGACTGGACTTCTTGATAATATGTTACATGAACTGGACATGCAGGATCCACAGAAAAGTGACTGCTGAACTTGCCTTAAAAAGGTGAGACACTCCTTCAGTGTTCCTGTTTCATACAAGAAACTGCCATATATTCTTCAGGACACAGAAGAAAGTAACTGATAAACGTTGCCAATACAAGACTGAACAGATCTTCAAATTTCCAGCTTCATGAAAAAGTCGGCCTGATACTATGGGCCTGTAGGCTGAAGATACGTGTGTGTCCCAATGTTACCTGGATAGTTACCCAGATGACTTGGTCAATTCTAGAACTTTGTTTGCTGCTTACAATGCACTTGCTGTTTACTTAAGTAATATTTTATTCTTTAAAAACAGATAGTTATAATTTTCCAAAGTTATGATAAAAGGTAAATTAGATATAAAACTTTCCATATACAAACAGACTAAATATTGTATGTGTAATGCTTGCTGGATACCTATTTTTTGTATATGTAATTTTACTATGGTAAAGTTAAAACCTTCCTTTTTAATTAGACAAAAAAGGAAAGATTATGTCAGAATTTCCTATGAATATGTGTTACTTTTATTGGCTAATGAATAAAGCTGTTTCAACTAACAGCTTAGAAGAGCAAAACCAAGTGGGAAATCCAAACAGAAATATAGAGAGAAAGTAGGCAGAGTCAGAGTAACACCATGCAGCTGCCAAAAGAGAAGGATCCGGTACATTTGCAGTGTACCACAACCTCGTGGCAATACATGGATGAATAGAAATGGGTTAATTAAAGATGGAAAAGTTAGCTAGAAATATGCCCAAGTCATTGGCTGAACAGTGTTGAAATTAAAATAGTTTCCGTGTGTTGAAATTAATATAGTTTTTGTGATTATTTGGATCTGGATGGCTAGGAAATGAAAGAGCAGTCTCTATTTATATGAGTAATGCCACTGTCTTTAGGTTCTCTCTTTATAGCCTATTATTGATACATGACTGTACTTGTTGTTTTACTAAAACACTGGTTTAATCTTAAATTTTCTCAGAAGAGATTATGCCACATTTGTGTTTTGTGTCAAGTCATCTATGCATAAATAATTATAATAATACACAGTTTCAAAATCAGTATTTGTAAAATGCTTTGGTGCTATGAAACTGTCAGTCAAAACTATGGAAATAACCACACTGTGCCTCCTCCCTGTGGTGTTGGTGCAGCTAAATACAAGGGACAAAAGATGAGCTTCAAACAAATTCATTTGATCTAAGTATTTGAAACATCCATGAGATTAGGGAATATACAGACTACATATAAATGAATACAATTATTTATAACATAGGTAATACATATTCACCAAATAAAGTTTAAATAAAGAAATATTCTTGGTATAATATTCTCTCCAAAACTTAACAAGTGAAACATCTATTCAGGAATTAATAGTCCAAATTTCTTTTACAATTGCTGGTGCAGATACACATACATAGAAGACACTGACATCTAAGAGAACCAAGAATCTATTTTTTAGTATAGTATTCAAAGAAAAAGTATTTAGAGAAAAGATTACAGATCTTGTCTATTAAGCTATCACTTGAGGAAGAAAGAAGTTTGATTGAATTAGTGTGAATAATATGAACATATGATATCAATAACAGCAAAAGAGTTTCCTAAAAATTGATGCTTGAATCAGCATATTACTCAATAAGAAATATTTGCATGCCAGACATTTAAAAGATCCATGGTTTGAGAATGTGCTCTCCAACATAATGGGTATATATGTGTGTGTATGTGTGTGTGTGTGTGTGTGTATGTGTGTGTGTGTGTGTGTGTACATATATGCATATGTGGGATAATTTAGATATTATTCACTATTTGTTGTATATTATACATTATATGGTTATATATTACATATTATATTGTATATTATACATTATATATGAGCCAAAGTTCTTATCCTCAGAGTCATCTCTCCAGTCATTCCAGAATTCTTGTTATCATTTTAAACAGATGTTAGAAATATAATAAATGGGATTAACAAGCATAATGAATATTGAAGAAGGAGGATGAGTTAATATGATTTTGGTGGAAAGAATGGTTTGCATACAAATGTACAATTTTTAATAAATGGACTTTACTTTGAGTATTAATAAGAAAAAAGAAAGAATTTAGAAAACAGAATTTAATTATCTACTAGAAGAATTGAAGGATACTAGGCCAGGAATCCTTAAATGGGATACTGACACAATGAGATTTATATCACAGTTTGCTATTTCCAATATATCTTTTGTTAAGGTAGTCTCAGTAATTCAGAGATAGCATCAGAGAACAAACAGCATTCTACAACTGATCCCACAAGATTTGGTTGTATTTGCTGTATTATTTTGTTTCCTTCAAGTAGCTGACATGAACGAACAGCTGAGGAATTGTATGTGAAGAGATGCATTTTGCTCAGCAGGTATGAAAATAAAATTATTGACTGTAGTGAATAAATATACATACTTTTCAACAATGATAAATACTCCTATTAACTAAAAAAAACATGCCTACACCTTTGCTTTTGGAATACACAACCTATGAAAATAAACATCAAATCTCTTCTACACATAAACCCAGCTATCCAGGGTATTTTACAGTGTGACACAACTTTTATAAAGTAGAATAAGTAATCTCTTATTTCCAATAAAAATAAAATCTTTACATGTAATAATATTAAACTCTTCTATATAACAAAATCAATTAAGATGAGCATTATAATTGATAGACGTGAAGAGGATAGCAAAAGAAATGAAGAGATGTGAGTATTGTAGAAAATGTGAGAAAATATTTTGCATCTCTTAATCTTTTCAACATCTGTTGGTTAAGTTTGCAATGCTTAAAGACTTTAACTTATTTTACTTCTATTAATCTAAGAAAGGAGCATCACGTGCTTGTCTCAGTGCTACTGTGCATAACCTCTGTCACCAGTTCATATAATTTAGGGATTTATGGGTTATACTTGCAGTGCTTTTTTTGTCTAGTAGAAGATACACACATTTGATGTACACGAGTCAGTGAGTTTTGATTAATGCATTCATCTGTGTGCTACACACATCTCAATAAAACAGTTTCACAAAATCATCTCAAATCACTTTTCCTTTCAGTTCTTGACCCTTATCCTCACTGTTCTGAATTCTGTCACAACATACTTCTATTATTTTTAGATCTTTATATTCAGAAAAAAACCTCTACTAGTTTTTTTTAGTATGCCTTACTTTACTCAGTATAACATTTGATGAATTACTTACTTAATTCAGTAAAATTTTGAATAACATAAATATATTGTTGGATGAATCTTAAGTTCAATGGATTTTGCTTTTTTTAATTCCAAAAACTCATGGTTTCTTATTTATCAGTCTTGGGTATATAGTTTTTTAGCTGTTTACTGCTATGAAACAAATCAGTACAAACTCTTATAATATTAAATGGTGTTGTAATTCAGGACTACTGATAAAGCTGAGACATGCCAGAGGTCAGAGTTGTACATTCGAGATAATAGTCCTGCATAGAAACTTAGGTTGGATGCAAATGGTGGGGATATGGCAGAGTCTGACAATTCGTTGTATTTGACTGTTAGGCTGAGAGCCTAATTTCATCACTGGCAGTTTGAAACAGACCATAGTCAGGACTTTGCCTTGTTAGTGACTCCACAATGAAAATATGCAAAGTAAAGGCCATTGAGAGAAGATGAATTAAAGTATGTAATCTACAATATTATTTGACTTTAATGGAAGTGACATCATTTATCTTTATTTCTATATTTCATTGATTAGCAGCAAGTCCCTTGATTATCTCATATAGGGATGAAGGAGTTACACATGGGGAAGCTTAAAGGACATAATCAGAAGTTTTTAAAGATTCTGTCTGTCACTGGAGAGTGAAACTGTTTTTAAATTGTCATTGCAATTAGTTTTGGCTACACTACAAAACTACTTTTGCCATTATTACTGTAGCAGTATACATTTTTAAGTGTGTGTATGTGCATGTGTGTGTAAATAGAGCTGGCTTGTTCATTTTCAAGCCCGAATAATCACACAGAAACTACAGTAATTGCAACACTGCTTGACCATAGCTGAGTTGTATTTCTAGCTAATTCTTACATATTGAATTAACCCATTTTTATTAATCTGTGTATAACCCCAAGGCTGTGGTCTACCAATAAGTTCCAGCATCCTTCTCATTCAGCAGTTGTATGCCATCCCTTTAACTCTGCCTACTCTCTCTATATCTTTGTTTGGTTTTCCTGCCTGGCTTTAGTCTGCTAAGCCATAAACTGAAGCAACTTCTTCATTAAACAATGGTAATAGCCGGGCGGTGGTGGCGCACGTCTTTAATCCCAGCACTTGGGAGGCAGAGGCAGGCGGATCTCTGTGAGTTCGAGACCAGCCTGGTCTACAAGAGCTAGTTCCAGGACAGGCTCCAAAGCCACAGAGAAACCCTGTCTCGAAAAACCAAAAAAAAAAAATGGTAATAAAATATATTCAGACAGACTGGAATGCCACATTATTTCCTTTTTTCTGTCTAAATAAAAAGGAAGGTTTTAACTTTAACATAGTAAAATTACATATAACAAAACAAGTATCAAGTAAGAATTACAGTTACATTATTTCTTTATGAGTTTAAAGTTTTTCAAATTTATCTTTTATCATCACTAAGGAAAATTATAACTATAATATTGGTCTTCGACTCTATCAAAGACCTCAGAAGGAGATAATATTACCTAAGTAAACAGGAAGTTCATTGCAAGTAACTTCCAAAGTTCTAGAATTGATCAAGACATCTCCCTGACTGTATAGTCACCCAAAGTTCCTCTGTAACACTGGGGCACATATCTTCACTCTACAGGCCAATAGTATCAGGCAGATTTTTTTCCATGAAGCAGTATTTGAAAGACTGAGCAGCTTGCCAGTCACTTTTTCTGCGTCCTGAAAAATTTCTGGCAGACTTCTTCATGAAGCAGGAACCCTAAAGGACTGTCTCATCTTCTTTTGGCAAGCTGAGTGTGACGTGATACAAGGATTTATTAAAAGACCAAGACCAAGACCACACAGATTACAATACCCAAAAGGAGCTCCCCGTTGAAGTACGCAGGTCGGCGATCCGCGCAGAGAGAGAGCTTTTTCACGCGGACTCAACCTTTTATACCTAACTGGGACCTGATGGTCCAACCCCGAACAATCAGCCAATGGCTAATGGCGGGGCGTGGCTACTACCCTGATA
>JAQHUG010000142.1:1405963-1436653 GCA_028555095.1 Dicrostonyx torquatus
TTCTTGCTCAAATGAGTAGCCTTGCCACCTTGAATACAAATTCCATAACAAGATTCTTCAATGCCCATTAACTACTTTGAAGTAATTGGTGCTGCCAGTAGCAGATATGTCTCATTGTTGTGAAAAATCTAAGTTCTCAAAATATTTTAAATTCCATATTCTCTTGGTCTTTGAAAGGTTTGAATAATATCTATTCATATGAAATATATCTATGTGCATCTAAAAATTTAATTAAAATGACTACAGTTTGATTATTATAGGTGAATAGTTATTAATCTGTATTTCTTATTTGTAAATTACATATTTAACTTAGCTGCACAAGCACAATACCTTTAATAAGAGCAGCAATACATATACACAGTGTAACTAAGCCACCTTTAAATCTGTAGACCAAGATCCATATCAATGCAAAGTATTCATTTCTATGTCATATCCCCCCTGCTTTGTTTTCTGTTTTAGAAATTTACTGGGACCATTTAACTTTTATAACCAACCTTTTTAAACTGAAAGTAAAATTATATAAGCAACCATTTGGAAATTTGTGAATAGTTTTCTCCAAATTGCTTCCTGCTATTTTTGGGGGAAAGTATTTTTAGGGTTCACAGACACCTTTTGAGAGGTCTTGTTTCATCAAACCACATTAGCTGGGAAGGAATATGCAGGTTCTCATCTTCTGTGGAAACAAAAGTTGAACTTGTTTTCCAAAGTAATATATTCTTAGACTTGAATTTTGAAGTCAAGATACATTCATGTTGGTTTTGCTTGGCAGACCCCCCCAAAAATGTCTCTCTAGTGTCAAAAAATTAAAGAAAACATAATATTCATAATCTAGACTCTCTGTGTATTTTCCATCTTTATATGTCTTATTTTTCTTTACTCTTTTAATCTATGACTATAATCTTTTATATTACCTTACTGTCTCTTTAAAGACTTTATTTCTTTTTATAACTGTCTTTATTCTTTTTCCTCTGGCTCTTTCAAGCCTGTGTACAGTTTTAAACACCCTGAGACCTGCTCAGTGGTTTATTTTTGTCTAAATCTGTCTTTATTTTGTATCTGTAATCATTTTTTAGCCAGGAGCACCTCTTTTCTATTAATGCTAATTGGGCATGGCTAAGACCAACTACATGGCCCTGTGGCCTGTCCAACATGGCAGAGGTACATTCATCTCCTCTGAGAGCCATGCTTACTGCTTCAGCCCCAGGGAAGCAGTAGACCTATGTAGCACACTGCACACAAACACTATTTAAATGCAAGACTTCCTGAATGAGCCCATGTTGGTTCTAACATCATAAACAGAAAGCCATCTCTTAAAGAAGCAATGCAATTTCTTCCATCTAAATTATCCTGTTCCCTAGATTTGTCCTCACCCCTCCCCTTCTCACCTCCTCTTTCTTTTCCTCCCTTCCTTCTCCATTCACCCCTACATTCTAATATAGTCAGGTAATCTTGTATATTTCAACTTTCTAGGTGGATCTATAAATATTTTTCTTAGGGTTCATCTTGTTACTTAGATGAACAATAGGTTCAATATCCTTTGTTTATGGTTACTATCCACTTATGAAAGAGTACACACCATATTTATTCTTTTGGGGTCACCTCACTCAGGATGCTATTTTCTAATTCCATCCTCTTGCAAGCAAATTTCAAGATGCCATTGGTTTTTTTACAGCCAAATAGTACTGTAATGAGTAAATGTGCTACATTTTCTTTAACCATTCTTCAGTTTAGTGGCATCTAGGTTGTTCGAGGTTCTGGATATTACAAATGATGTTCCTATGAACATAGTTGAACAAATGTTTTTGTACAATGATTGAAAATCTTTTGGGTATATGCCCAAGAGTGCTATTGTGGGATTCTGAGGTAGGTTGATTACCAATTTTCTAAGAAATCACCATACTGATTTCCAAAGTGGTTGTATGGTATGCAATGAGCCTATTTGTAGGCTATTTCACAGGTAAAAAATTGCATGTTTACAACATAGGCATGTAAGGGAACAAGAAAAAAATCTGGGTAATCATTAAAGTTAGGGTAATATTTACATTTTGTAATCAGAGTTACTAATTAAACATCAGTAGGTAAAACTGTTAAGGAGAATGATGACACAAAATGCTAATCAACTGAATAGTGGCAAGTTTCACTGTCAACTTTCTGCATTCAAAAATAATCCAGCTTATTTCAATTGGACACAAGCCATTATTGATCAAAAATTAAATAACAATAAAAGTTTCAATTATAGATAGGGTATGGTAGTATGTGTTGAGTTTGTATTTGCATTCAACAATTCAAATACTGTTATTTGTAGATAAGCATGTAGGTCTGTTGTGATATCAGATACAACTATAACAAAGTATAAAGCAATAAAAAGCTATTAACATGTCTTAGAACATCTCATTATTTTAAATATGGGAGGGCCCAAGAAGAATATCCTAATCTGGATAAATGATAAAAAATGAAAACAAGATATAATTTAGTTCAAGAGACAGGACAATGCTGAGCCACTGCACTGTGTGACACAGAGAAATCATAGAAGCACATGAAAAGAGAAACCCCAGAAAAAGTGCAATGAGCCATCGATAGCAGGATTGGAGGCTAATTGTGTCTTTATGGTTAGTAACTTATAAAAAGTAGCTTGAACTAATAATGCACTTGTGAGCTGTAAAACAACTCTAATCCAATAGGAAGTTTGTGCAGGAACAACATAGAGGGTATCAAAGCAAGTGAACTCAAATATTATCTACATATAAAACATGATACTATATAAAAATTGACCTAAATTATCCTTGATCAGATATTCCAGTCATACCCTGATATTATTCAATTTTCATATAATTTTCCAATTATTTTATATGATCCCTGGGTGATAAAAATCAAGCCCAGATATCAATACTAATTTAATTTCTTAAATATATCTCATCAAAATGTAATATTCCAGTCATCATAATACTGGAAAGTCTGTTGCTTACTGGTGTCTTGTGCAAAATTCTGAGCTTGTTTAATGTTGCTATTGTAGATCAAAAGAATGAGCAACAAATGCACCACAAACTAAAAGAGAGATATAGCTTTAAGTTATAACAGTCAATAATTTTCATTTGAAAACTTCCCACTTACAAATAGGTCCTTGATTGAGTGACAGCTCCTTCAAATCTATTCCATTAAAGTTAGAGCTCTGTTTTCCTTTAACCAAAGATTTGTCTGTTTGTTTCGAGAAAAGAAAAAAATTGTTTTATCATAAATCTAATATAAGCCTCAATGAATAAAAACAGACAGTCTAGGTATAATATTAATTAGAAAATATTAAAAATACTCTGAATATTATATGAAGACATAACAAAAATACATTAAGCATATTTTATATATTATTCATAAGTTAATATGGCATTTGACATGCAATGTTATCAAGATCAAAAGTTTACTTGGTAATAGAGCCAGTTGTTTCCGTCATTTAAATACAGAATTTTCTCAGTAGAGATTTATATTCTAAATTTTGTTTAAGTTGACAGTATATGGACTTGAGTTATTTTAGCAGAGTACTTCTATGTCAGTTATCTGGTCACCAGTTGGATGGATATGATAAAAATAAAAACAGCAATATCCTTATCTGTTATATTGGTAAGGAAACCTGTGTTTAAATTAAGTATATTGGAATTTCAAATATATCAATGCATTAATTTTAGCACAAAGCCAGAGACACAGAGAAAAATGTATATAAATATTCCCAAATTTTTTTAAAATAACTAACTCACGTGTGTTTTATCAAAATTAATCATTGCAACTGTTTCCATTATTTACCTTGTTTATATATTAACTACTTTAGAACCCATGCTTTGTCAATATATCAAGTTGTTTCATTCTGTTAGTGTCGGAAAGTTGTCAGACTGTCAAACATCAAAGCTTAAAATTTTCTCTTAAAGAGTAGAATATAGCATGTAATACAAATGGGATATAAAACCTTTAGTGAATGGGGAAAAGACTCTTGAGATCTTGAATGTCAATTATATGGGAGAGAAATTTATAGGTATAGTAATCTTTCTTTTATAACTAACACCTAAGTTCCCTGTGGTTCCTTTGTCACCAAATAATAATTTTTCATGCATTTTCTCTAATATATAAAAATTACTCACAATAAACCCAAGAATGGGACATTTAGAGAATTTTACTTTCATAAAAGAGATCTTGCCAATTCATAGCAATATTAATATTATGTAAAAATTTCAATAGAAATAAGACTTTTTATTGAATTGCAATACAGAAATGTTCAAATAAAGCTGTATCATGAAAATCTTCCAGAAATTGTTAGTGAAGCAGCTCTCTTCCCTTCCAGGGCAGCAGCTTTCAGGTGAGGCCTATTCTCTTTGGGACTCATTTAAAGAAGGATAGTTACCACTGACATGCAACAGTGGCTGAGAGAACTAAGCAAGTTCTTCAAAATACATTTACCTTGGAGTGTCTTAGGCACTGATAAGATGCAATATATCAAATTATCTATAAATAAAATAGTAGATAACACAGTACTTATCATACCACAGAGTGACATTATATCAATCTTTGGTCAACCAGAGGGAATGTTGTGGTATCTAAATTAATCCCCATTTATAATGATAATTTCCTTATTGACTTTGAATAAACTAAGTATAGGACATGATGGGTACCTCTGCTTCACCACATGTGCTCAATTAATGAGGAAACGTATTTTGTTTCTTTGATAAACTTTTTGAGAGTTTTTAGTATACAAGCCAACCACATAGTAATTTTTTTCACTTTTTTATTGAAAATAATTTTTTCATAAAATATAGTTCCCTTCCCAAATTTCTTCTCTCCTTTCTGCCCACTAAACCCCAAGCCCTTTCTTTCTGCTTCAATGAAGAAAACAAACTAACAGGCAAAAAGAAACAAAAAACACACAAGAAACATACACACACAGAGAGGGAGACAGAAAGGGAGAGAGACAGATACCAAACACACAAAATTGGAAAATGTAACATACAACAAAAGATCACTAAGAAAAAACATCCAAAAAAAGAGTACTATGTGTACCATTGAATTAGTTTAGTATTAATCACCTACATAAAGAGAGTTATAGTCATCCCTATGTTTTATATTTAAAATGTTAATAAGGGTTTTTATTCTTAGTGTGTCTACTATATGAATGAGCTCTGACTTGTGGGGCCAGAATTTTAATTTGTAAGCCTTTCTATCACCTTCCTGTCACTATTTGACATGGTAATTGTCCTGAAACTGGAGCTCATTGAGCTCGCTATATTGACAAGCTAGCGGGCTTACATGATTTCTATTTCTTCCCATGACCCACAAGCGCCACTGCTCTCACCTATTATGTGCATGCTGGAGATGAAATCTCAAGTCTTCATGTTGCAAAGAGACTACCTCTCACACTGTATTATTTCTCAATTGGTAGATGTACAGGAGTCTCAAATTATAGTTTCATATTTTATGGTTTGTATAAAACACAATATTTTAAATATACCATTGGGCATATAAATTTGCAGCTTTTATCTTTGAATTTGAACTTAAAATAATGAATTATACATAATTTGTATATTATAGTTGATGGTAGACTAGTTCTGCTGATAAATTTATGGCACATAGGTGGCAAGAAAGTAAGGTAACACATGTAATATGATTATCATAGTCTAAAATCTGGACTTAATCAAAAGATTGTTTTTCTCCCTTAAATCCACAGATGCAAAAAAAATCTTACTGGACAGTTCATTTTCTTTGTTTATCACATCTGTGGGGACATGGTGAGCATACATGTTCATGTGTGTCTGTATAAGTGAGGGTTGAAATGTGCACAGATGTGCTAAAGTGGGGATACCTAAGGTTGACTGATATTTGCCTTCATTGATCATTGTCCACATGGGTTCTTTTGTTGAATTCAGAGCTCCCCTTTGTTGCCCTACCCATTAATAGTTGAAATTCTGATTTTCCTCTTGCTCCAATACTGAGTTTTAGCAATAACAATAAGACAACAAAAGGAAAACAAGGAATTTAAATTGGAAAGGAAGAAATCAAACTTTTGTTATTTGCAGATGATATAGTAGTGTATATAAGTAACCCTAAAAACTCTACCAGAGAACTCCTACAGCTGATAAATACTTTCAATGATGTGGCAGGATACAGGATCAACTAAAAAAAATCAGTAGCCCTCCTATACAATAATGATAAAGAAGCTGATATGGAAATCAGAGAAACATGCCTTTCACAATAGCCACAGATAACATAAAATATCTTTGGGTAACATTAACAAAAGAAGTGAAATATTTATTTGGCAAGAACTTTAAGTCTTTGAAGAAAGAAATTGAAGAAGATACCAGAAAAATGGAAGGATCTACCAATCTCTTGAATAGGAAGGATAAACATAGTAAATATGGCAATCCTACCAAAAGCAATCTATAGATTCAATGCAGTCCCCACCAAAATCAAACACAATTCTTCACAGACCTTGAGAGAAAAATAATCAACATCATATGGACAAGCCAAAAACCCAGGATAGCCAAGATAATCCTGTACAATAAAGGAACTTTCAGGGAATCACCATCCCTGACATCAAGCTCTCTTACAGAGCTACAGTAATGAAAACTATTTGGTATTGGCATGAAAACAGAGATGTTGACAAATGGAATCGAATTGAAGACCTGGATAGTAAGTCACACACCTATGAACACCTAATTTTTTATAAAGAAACTAAAATTATACAAAGGAAAAAAGAAAGCATTTCAACAAATGGTTCTGGCATAACTAGATGTAAACACGTAGAAGAATGATAATAGATCCATATCTGCCACCGTGCACAAAATTCAAGTTCAAATAGATTAAAAAGCTCAATATGAATCCAACCACACTGAACCTGATAGAAGAGAAAGTGGGAAGTAGTTTTCAATGCATCGGCACAGTAGACTACCTTCTAAATATAATACCAGTAGCACAGACACTGAAAGCAACAATAAATAAATGGGACCTCCTGAAACTCACAAGCTTTTGTAAAGCAAAGGACATTGTCAATAAGACAAAAAAAAAACAGCCTACAGAATGAGAAAAGATCTTCACCAATGCTACCTCAGACAAAAGACTGATATCCAAATTATATAAAGTACTCAAGAAATTAGACATCCAAATTCTAAATAAACCAATTTAAAAATGGGGTATTGAACTAAATGGAGAATTCTCAACAGAAGAATTTCAAATGGCCAAAAGATACTACTTAAGGAAATGTTCAACATCCTTAGCTTTCAGGGAAATGCAAATCAAAACAACTCTGGGATACCATATTACACCTTTCAGAATGGATAAAATCAAAACACCAATGATAACTATGATGGAGGGGCTGTGGAGTAAGGGGAGACACTCCTCCATTGCTGGTGGAAAGCATACTGTACAACCACTTTGGAAATCGGTATGGCGGTTTCTCAAATAATTGTGAATCAACCTAGCTCAGGATCCAGCAATACCACTCTTGGGTATATACCCAACAGATGCTACATCATACTACAAAAGCATTTGTTCAACTATGTTCATAGCAGCTTTATTTGTAATAGCCTGAACCTATAAACAACTTATATGCCCCTCAACTGAAGAATGGATAAAGAAAGTGTGGCACATTTACACATTAGAGTACTACATAGCTGTATAAAACAATGACATTTGAATTTTGCATGCCAAAGAATGGAAATAGAAAACACCATCCTGAGTGAGGTAACACGGACGCAGAAAAGAATATATGGTATGTACTCACTCAAAGTGGATACTAGCTATAAACAAAGAGCATTGAGCCTATAGTTCATGATCCTAGAAAAGCTAAGCAATAAGGTGAGCCCAAAGAAACAATGAAAATTTGAAACAGACAAGACCACCTGAAAAAATTGGAAACATGGGGGCAGAGGGAGAAGGAAGCGGAGAAGGGAAACAGGCGGGGAGAAGGAAGGGTTGAAAAGAACTTGAGGGAAAGGGATATTCGAGATGGAGGAAGGAAAGATATGATGACAGCAAGGAAGAGAAATCTTGATTAAGGGAGCCATTATGTGTTTGGCAAGAAACCTGGCTCTAGAAAAATTTCAAGGAATCCACAAAGAAGACCCCTGCAATGATCCCAAGCAATGGAGGAGAGGGTGCCTGAACTGGCCTTGCCCTGTAGTCAGACTGACGGTTATATTAAATATACCATAGAATCTTCATCTAACAATGGATGGAAACAGAGGCAGAGACACACATCAGAACACTGGACTGAGTTTCCAAGGTCCAGTTGAAGAGTGGTAAAATGATAATATGAGCAAAAATGTCAAGACCATGACATGTTTCAGTGTTCATCCACTGAAACAGTTTACCTGAGCTAATGGGAGCTCACCAACTCCAGCTGGAGTGAAAATGAAAAGGCATAAGACCAAACTAGTCCCTCTGAATGTGGTTGACAGTTATATGACTGGGGCAGACTGATGAGACACTGTCAGTGGCACCAGGATTTATCTCTACTGCATGTACTGGCTTTTTGGGATCCTGTTCTCTCTGGATGAATGCCTTGCTCAGCCTAGATGTGGTAGGAAGGGCCTTGGACCTTCCACAAAGCAAAGTCTATTACCCTCTCTTAGGATTAGATAGGGGTGGGGTGGAAGTTTGTGTGGAGAGAATGGAACGAGGAGAAAGAGTGGGAATTTGGATTGGTATTTTTTTAAAATATCTAATAATTTTTTTTAAAAAAAGGACAAAATAAAGAAATTCAATTTTTCTATAGAATCCTGTCTTTGGTTTTTGAAAGATTTTTATGTGTGAATGCTTCCACACTCAGTTTTGCTGTTGAGACATACTCTGGTCCTTATATTTACATAGCAAACATTTTTTTTCTCTGTGCCTTTATTGTATAGTCCTTGATATTTGAGTTCTAGCAATGCACATCGATGAAACTATAGGAACTATTACTATTTTAATTCTTCTAATTGGAATAGCTTGAAAATATTCATGTGGGAAAACTTTAGTATTTATTTACTTAAATTAACTTCTATTTCACTTCTAACTATTATGGTTATCATCATAGAAACATTATTGTTTATTTTTCTCTTTAAACATTTCTTATGAGCACAAGACACTACTATTCTCTAGATTTCTTTACTTACCTACTTCAACTACTTAGTTATTTAAGGCTCTTAATTACATTTCATGCCAGGCAAGTACTTAACTTGTATTTTAGCCAAATCCCTCTTCCTATGCATAGAGCAGGATGTGGGTGCTGTGTTGGGAAGTTTCAGTCTATTGCTGGGTTTCTTGATCAAGTGCTTGGTTATCAGCTGTACTTTGTCTTCTTTGACAAAGAAGACAAATCCCTCTAGTTCAATTCTTACCTCTCCTTAGTACTTATTATCATTATAGAATAGAATAGTTACCATTATATGTAACCATTATATGACAACATAATTTGTAGTTTTGAATACTTTGGATGTAGTTTTATATCATAGTACCATGTAATATAGCAAAACAAGCAGGTATGAGAAAGAATTTTAACATCTGGATATATTTGTAGAAGATGGGGTTAAATGACCTTATAATATCTCCTTAACTTTTAGTATTCTAGGGACCACTAACTTGAACATTTTATTTTCCTATTTCTCAAAATTATCTTTTGGTAAAATGGGTAACTGTAAATTAGTTCTAATGAATTACAGAAATTAAATGATCCACGCTTAAGTTGGTCCCTTTTACAGCCCCAAGTGAAAATATAATCATAGCCATGGATCTTAAAGATTAAATTTCAAGTTCAAGGTGAATATATATCCAAAACTTATTTTAGAACTTATATGATGTAGTTTCACATTCTACCTGTAAAAATGTTAGTCCTCGTTGGGCAATTAGCCTGGGTTTCCTGCAAAATAGTGTGACATTCTGTTTTCATAAAATCTGATATGTCCCTGTGCTTCAATTAACTTACATCTTAACGAATCACAGTGACTCTAGATTTTTAGATGCAATTATCAAGTTCTGCCCTATATAAATTTTGAATCCAATGCAAAGTAGGCAGTAAAATTTCAGTGAAAATATTGTGAAATACATTGTAATTTAAAAATTTGATGAAAGTTTCCTTGATTGTTCAAGTAATGGAACAATATTTTATTGCCTATACATGAGAGAAAAATAATCAAAGTCAGTCTATGCACTAAAATTTCAAACATACGGTAGGTGAACTCTATACAACCAATGCCTTTACTTATGAAAACTGGACTAAGACAAACACAACTATGTAGAAACGGGCAAACAAACAACTTGACCTGGGTAAATGGCTCCTACAAAGGTTTCAAATGATTTCTCGTTATGAAATGAATCTTAGTGGACTCAATATACCCTACCTTAATTACTTTAAAGGAGGCAGGAATGTTTTCTGCTTTTACAAATTATTTGCTTGTTGGCTGACTTGAAATTGTATTTATTGCCTCCCTTAGAATATTCTTTATCAAAAGTTAATAGGAGCAATGTCTTGACTCTGTCGTCAAAGCCCAGCTGTGGTGAGCCTTTCATATTTGAGAATGCTTCATAGCAGGATTTTTGCAACTCATACCTCTGGAAATAGCAACTAGCAACTAAATAATAGTAAAAGAAATGTTCACAGGCATTTTGACTCATTGTTGAGCAGAAATATCTCTTTTTGTTTAATGATTTTAAAAGTTCTATGTCATTTGTAACCTATTACATAATAATAATCATGTATGATGGATGTAGTAATAACAAAACAAAAAAATTAAAGAATTCTACTACTTGGAACTTTCACTTTTTATTTTTTTAATTTTAGTATTATTGAATAGTTTCTCCTTCAATTTCTTTTACTATACCTTCTCTTGTAGCTCTCACTGCTTTCTTTTAAATTTGTGACCTACTTTTTAAATTATCACATACATGTGTATACATATACATATGAATCTTATGCATGTATTTGTGTGTGTTTGTATGTGTGTGTGTTTAATCATAGAAACAACCTTCTCTGTCTATATAAATTTATTTGTATTTATGTTTTTTAGACATGATCAACTGTTTGTTGAAAACAGATTGTTCCTGTTTTTCTTTCTGTTTTCAACCAACCACAAGAGCACAAAACAAATCAAGTGGGGGTATAAAGGCCTGTCCTCAAGGGACCCAACAGTGTGTGTTTCTATGCTTTTCTTATGCCTGAACTCACAGGGTATACCTGCCTTTGTGCCCTGAGCACTCAAGTGATTGAAGGCGTGCACCACTCTGTTCCTCAGGCTAGCCATGTGCATTTTACAGAAAACTATGTAATTCTTTGGGTTATATAATATTTCTTTCCTCTCTTCCACAATGTTCCCAGGAATTAGGATTAAGGGAGTGGTTTAGTAGGTGGATCCACTGGCACTGGAGTCCACAGATTTTGATATTGATGGACTGTGGATTTTTGTAGAGGACTTCAATTGTTTCACAGAGACATTTTCTTGATGTTGGGTGAGGACTATTCTTCCCTCAGGTTATAAAGAAAAATACTTAGAGTGTAGTTAGAGCTTTCAAGTTTTGGTAAAGTGGTGGTTGTAGGTTTTCTTCAAAAAGAAAGAAAGAAAGAAAGAAAGAAAGAAAGAAAGAAAGAAAGAAAGAAAGAAAGAAAGAAGGAAAGATCCTGAGACTTCATTAGTCCTGGTCGTTGGCTACATACCAGTACCAGGCATGATTTTCTCTCTGTTCAGAGGGTCGTAAATACAATTAAAGAGATGTTGGTTACCATTAAGTCTGCAATCTATTACAGCACCCTTGATTTTTTTTTGAAAACTGACCTGAATTTAAAGCAATCATCATAATGATAAGAGTCAGGTTAGAATGGATATAATCTTCAATACGTGTTCAGAAAGTTAGTCATTCTATTTGAAAAAATACTAAAGACTAAAACCAGCAAATATATTGGTCAGTATATTTCAAGAAATAGAACAAAACAGGGAAGACTAAAAAATAGTTATTCAATAGATGTTCATAAGCATTTTAAAAGAATATGATACCATGTTACCACTTCATAAATTATTGATGAATCTTCTGAGACCCTTTCACATTTTAACCTGACAAAGGTCAGTGAAACTTCAGCAGTCATGTTGAGATTTCACCTAATAGTCTCATTTGATTTAATTTTATTTTTTTATTTTCCAATTTCAAACTTGGGTGTCATCCAATTTTTAACTTTAATTGGGATGTTAATTGGTCCTTTAGTGTCCTAATTATGAATAAAGTGATTATAGCAATTTTAGATAAATTAGATTAATAATTTGTGATTATAAAGCCAATTTACTTTAATTCAAAGAATCATTTGAAATAGTGACAAAAATCAGCATCAAAAATGACAGATTCACTAGATACTGTTAGAGTGTGCTCGGTCTTATGACATTCTGATAAGGATTTCAAAAGACCTAAATTACATACCTATGCAATGAGTTTAATTGAGAGTACATATAGTATATTCACTTCTATAAGGTAATTTATGTCCCCTGTTTTGGAGTACAGGTATTATTGTTAAATATAAATAATAATTTTAAAATATTATGTGGAAGTAGAAAACAGTAGTGAGTATGGATTTTTTGAAGTACTAAAATGAAGTCTGAGGTGTGACAATAACTAAGTTTCGTATAGTTTTTATTCATTTGGAATCAACTGTCCATGATAACGAACTGACACATGATTTCTCTTTAGTCCTAAATATTATACAGTTAATTAAGTAGCTGAGGGAATTGCAACATATACATGTTACATGTATATGCATATGGATTAAGTAGTATGTAATTTACTTCATAAGAAAACTATCTAGAGAAACAAGTTGGGCAGAGGCACTGGCATGTGTGCTTGTTCAAGATGACAGCATTGTTCTCTAAAATTATTAAAGAAATATTCCCAGTTTTACACAGAAACTGATGATTGTCAACGTTTTAAATTGAACAGAGATGAGTCATCTTCCAATATTTACTTCCAAAATGTCATACTATTACTTTTACAGATGAATAGCTAAAAAGATAAGCTATCTTGTCCACTTTGAATTTTTGTCAGAAATTTTGTGATGATTCATTGTATACTGTGTTTATGTAATAGTAATTTTAGTAATTTAATTATTATATGTTAAGCTATTTTATTTACTCCATAGCTCCCTAACATTCTACCTTATTTTTTAATTTACCTATTAATGTACTTTCTCATGGTTCTGTATTCTTTCATTAATAGAGTGGGATGAATTTAGAGTTTATTCTCTGTTCAAATAGCATATTATCTGAGAAAGTATCAACAAACACAGCTACTGTATTTATTACAATTGTCTGGACTTGAATGTTGATATAAATGTTGGGAAAATCAACAAAAATATATCCCACTTCATTCCTGACTATATTCATTTAGTCTCTGTCATGGTTGGCTTGTTAGAAGAAACTAATAACTACCAAGTTTGTCCTAATTCTGCACAACCTTATGTAACTTATCTGGAATTGCCTCTTCAAAAACAGAGGAAAAAATGAAATAGAAAAAGATAAAAAAAAAGAAAACAAAGAAACCATACCTCCCATTTTCATTTTCTCAGATGAAAAGAGAAAAAAAATATGTTTGCTTCGATGTCAGGGAAGTTGTTGACATAAATAGTAATAAGCATGATTACAAAAAGAACTTGATACAATTTTGATAATTCTGTGCAGTGGTTAACATTTACGTCCATGAAATCCTCTCCAGTTATGTTAGATGTTTCTTCATATTGCTAACATGGTAATATCACTGCCTGAATTAAGGTCTCTAACTGATTCTCATTTTGAAGAATTTGTATATTTTATTTTTTATTTGTTCGGTACTTTACTTTTAACACATTTGTGCTACAAAAACGCCTAATTTTTGAATAAGAATCATGAATTTCAAAAGATTGTTTTCCCCTTTCTCTGGACTAATGACTCAGACTCACACTGTTTATCATTCCCCATCAGTGACACATAGTTGACTTCTTGCTCATTGCATATACCATGCTGATCTCAGCATTGCGTGTGTGTCCTGTGTTGACAGCATCTGGACTGTCTATTGTAGTCCATGTATATGAATGGCAGGTGCATATGCTCTCTAAGAGTCTGGCATATGTTCTCTCTTCTCTGGCTGGACCTTATAAATTTTTGCTTTTGAGATATCAATCAATTAAAGCAAAGAAAGATAATGTTTGCAAATGACCATTACTCTAAAATATAAAGCTTTATATACTTCTAGAGACTTTATAAAGTAACACAGTGTAAGATGAATGAAATGATACTAATAAACTTGCTGAACTGGAGGGGAAGGAGCCCATCAAGGCTTAGCCCTACACAATGAACTATAGACAGCTGAAGAAAGCTGGGACTGGGAGAAGCAGTCTTCCCAAAGGAAGAGCAGGCCAAATAATTTTCCAGTGCCAGACTATCAGCCCTGAAAGCATAGACACGGATAACATTAAAAACTCAACAGGCTGTAGTTAATATATATCATATATATGTATATATATAGTACTATTTAAATAAATATTATACATACATTACAAATATATTATACATATATGTATGCATGTTATGTAACACAATTAGATCAAAGGGGTTATAAATTTGAAAAAGAATGAGGAAGTGTATATGAGAGAGTTTGGAGGGAGGAAAGGGAAGAAAAATATTTTGTAATTATAATCTCATAAAACTCCTAACAGGAACACTTTAAAACTGTAAATGTGGAATCAAAATTATTCATAAACTATACTGTTACTCTGGTTGCTGAAGTTATCTTCAAAGTGTAGATAAACTGAAGAAATAACCATTTTGATATACTATCTTTTTCAACTTGAGAAAAATATACTTCACAATAAAATAGTATGCAAGATGCTTGTCAAATTGTTTTAAAACACATAATGTATGAAGTCTTGTTTGGGGCCTGTGTATATCCATCTACAGTCCTATTATTGGTAGAGAATGAGAACCAATAGGGCTTTCTGTTCATAGTCCTAGACAGATGATCAATGAGAGACTCGCTCTCCAGGGAACAAGACAGAAACTTAAGAAACACAGCACAATACCTTTGGCTTCTGTCTACCTCAATACACACATATATCATATGCATACTTGCAAAAACACAGATTGAGATAGATAGATAGATGATAGACAGACATAGAGAGAGAGAAAAAATTCTGTGTCTATGTAGAATGGAAAAACCAAGGTAATTTGGAAGCACATTACTGTACACATCCTTTCTTCCAAAATGAGTTAATAAAATGTACTATCTTGGTAATTTTTAAGAATATGTTTTCTACTTTTATAAGATTTAATTACTGAAGGCAATGGTTCTGAGAAGAGAGTGTATTTTTATTCCCAGGGATGTGTCTCACACAGCAGAATCTGCTAAACATAGCAGGGCAAGTCCTGAGGGATTGTGTTAATGGACCATATTGCCACCAATAAACACCTTGATGAAGTAGTAGTTATTTCAGAGAGAAAGGAAGTCACTATGAACCTTTTATAGACTGGATGCTCTAAATGTGCTGTGAAATGAAGGACACATGAGTCTAAGTGTAATTATTCCCATCATGTCTACATTTATGACACAATCTAGTGAGACAGCAGGAAAATAAATGCAAAATAGGCATTTAAGGAAAGCTTAGCAAACGTGAGTATTTAAAAACTTTTAAAGGTATCAATCATTTAAGGGTATATATACATATCTTTATATCCTTGAATATATATGTGTGTGTAATGTATTAATTCTTGGAAATAATATTATTTTACCAATTAATATTTTGTTTCCACCAGGTGCAAATTTGTGGGCTTAACATACAGAAGCTACAGTTTTTTCCACATTTAAATTTTGCACATAATTTTCATTTTTAGGGCTAATCACAAAAATTAGTATTCACCTATGATGTGTTCTTGGGAAAATAGAAAGGCATGACAAACAAACAAGCAAGGAAAATAATGACACCTGATAAATTAGGTCTTAGGTAGATATAAATATCCCTAGTGAAAACCGGTAATGAAGCCAGGCAGTGAGGGCACATGCCTTTAATCCCAACACTCTGGAAACAGAAGCAGGCAGATCTCTCTCTGTGAGTATGAGGCCAGCATGGTCTACAACAGCTAGTTTCCAGGACAGGCTCCAAAGCTACAGGAAAACCCTATCTCAAAAAATTAAAAAAGCAAAAATCTGTAGATGACACCACACATTATCTTTTAAGAGAAATTTTAACAGTTAAAGTTCTAAAGAATAAAAAATATCAAAGTTTTTTCACACATTTCTAGCAGTCCTTCCCATTTCATACGTTTTCTTGTCTCTTTTACACTAAAAATCAGTATCATTCAATATAAGTATATGAATTGCTAATTTATTTTACTCCCTGTATTTTTTGTTAAATTATTTGTCATACTAAAATACTTACCATGAAGGATTTGTAAACTGAGAATGGATGTTTTCTTTATTTTACATTCCAACTGAATAATTCCATTCACTCCCTCCCCTATAGACCACCCACCATCCACTCCTTTCAGTGCTCCAATGGGGAGTCAACAAATTCTGGCACATTAATTTGGGCAGGACCAAGCGCCTCCCTCTTATAATAAGGCTGAGCATGGAATCCCCTTATAGGGAATGGGCTCCAACAAGCTAGCTCATGTACCAGAGATAGATTCTGGTGCTAAGGCCAGGGGCCCCTCAGTTAGTCTAAGTTTCATCACTGTGTCCCACATATGGATGTTGGTCCCATGGAGGCTCCATAGATGTTGGTCTAGAGTTGCCTTGAACACATTGGCACAAGAAACTACTTCCTATATATAACACCAGTAGCACAGATACTGAGAGTAACAATCAATTAATGGGACTTCCTGAAACTGAGTTATAATAGTGATAAATGATATAAAATGACAGCCTACAAAATGGTAAAACTTCTTCACCTACCACACACCTTGAAAGATGCAATAGTTGGTCATGAATCTCATAAAAATACTAAACTGAAAATGTACATACACACACATACATATGTATACACACATATACACATATGTATATTCACACACATACATTAATGTAAGTATATATTTATATAATATACATGCATATGCATATATATGTGTTTTGTTGTATATATATGTGTGTGTGTGTATGTACATATACATATATGTGTGTCATGAATTTAAGGTATTTCCTGGATTAAGTAGCATTTGTCTTCCTGGAGTATCTTACAAATGTAGTTTGCGATCAAATGTTAAATCTAGTTGATCAGAGGCTATCAATATAGTGGCCCAGAAGGATGTTTTACATAGTTAGGCTGGTTGAGCATTTTGCAGATTAAGGATAATCCAAAACAGGATGGGATCCTAAACAACACATATGAGAATTTGTTTTCATTCCTGCCAGGCCAGAGAAACCACTCTTAGCAGTTCTTCCACCATGACATAAAAATTAAAATCATTAGGCATGGCAGTAAAGGCATGCAAAGTGTGTAATGGTGTGTATAACTGCACCAATACACTACATCTCGTCTCAAAAATAAATTAGATCAATACCTGATTGTGTTTTCTGTGATCTGATTTACAATCATGCTCTAGAATTCTTTCTCTTACCCATGGCAAAAAAGGATAGTAAATGGATATGTAATATATTAATGCCCAGTACAATTTGAGTAATTCTATGGTGATAATAATTTATATAATTTTCTAAAACCTGTAAGATTGCTTCTGAATACATGAATTTTCAATTTTCTACCGGGATCAGAGAGCTGTTGTGTATTTTCATAAAATGCAAGAAGTGGTCTGTAATACTGTTAAAGTTCTGATCATCCAGATACCCATTGCTCTTTAAAAGAATGAAAGAATATTACTATATTCTTAGTTTGATTAACCCAAGAAAACGTGGTCTACCTTTTCAGCAAGATACCTTGGGCTGGTAAAATGGGTTTGATTTAGAGCACTGAAAAATAAAGATTTTTCATTGTAATATTCTTTATTCACCACTGTATAAGTCAAGCAGTATTCCAGTGGATAAAATGTATTTTAATTTCTTGGATATTAATAATGTTTCATATGGGCTTTTTGAGTACTTGCATAGCATTGCTGTCTTTACAGAAAAAAATGTCAAAAATCTTAAAAAGGAAATGTTTTCAGGTTTCTGTGCACTAAACTCCAAAAATCTAAGTGTTTGAATTGTACTGAGTTTGAGACTTGGAGATAGTGAATCCTTCTGAAGAGGACTGGAGAAGTGAATCCTCAGAACCACTCCTTCCAGATGATATTAGCAGAGCTTTTACAAGGGAGGGAATCCTGGTTCTCTGTTAGAGTGACCAGGTACCTTTAGCAGGAATTTCAGGTTTAATGTTAGTTGTAGTTTCTTCTAAGTTTAACCTGTCCATAGAGTAACCTCCAGTACAGTAAACAGTAACAGAGTTGAGGGGCAATAAAATGACAAAATATACACCAAATATTTTGAAAATAGCAAAACAAGAAATTGAATTTTCATAAATTATGAAAATTTCATAGATTATGGTTGCTTTGTTGCTTCCTACTGCAATTTTCATTCATGGAACAGAATTTATCAAAATACTGTCATGAACATCTAAAACACAAAAATCTTCATCTACAAAGAAATTTAGGTACAATTTTCACAATAAAACTTCTAGTCTGTGATAAATATGATGAAGCAGAGTATAATAACATCATGTGTTTGCTTGCATTTTACTAAATACACAGGAATTGAAGTTATTCTGTCTACAAAGATACTAATTCATAGCATACATATGATGTTATTGGCTTTTTATAGACAGTAAATAAATTAAATGATGGACCTTGAACACTGAAGAATTCAGAAATTGACATTTTTTTCTGAAGACCTACCAGTGTAGAGGCTTTTATAGTAACAGCTATTTTCAAAATATGGTTATATTTGTTAAATATGTATTATCAAATTTATTATACATATACAGATATCAAATAAGTTGTATCCAGAAGCTTTTGTGCTATCATATAAATTTTCAATTCCTTTTTTTTGTTTGTTTTTTATATTTTGGTTTTTTTGAGACAGGGTTTTTCTGTGGCTTTGAAGCCTGCACTGGAACTAGCTCTTTTAGACCAGCCTGGTCTCAAGCTCACAAAGGTCTGCCTGCCTCTGCCTCCCGAGTGCTGGTGTTAAAGGCGTGCACCACCACCGCCCGGCTAAATTTTCAATTCTTAAATATATAAGACTTTTATTTAACTAATATTCAAATGTACTTCTTAATGCAATGTGTAATTCTGCTTCTAACAATTGTGAAAAACTCTATGAGAACTAAGGAAACAAGACAACTTGTTGTAAGTAGGGGGAGAGGTGTGGGTGGTATTCCCAGCACCCAACTCCCCAAACCCCCAGCTGCTGGCCCGCTCAGCTGCTGGTTGCTTGCTTATGCCTGAAATAACCACATGAGAACAGTATTCATTTAAACTCTGCCTTGCCCATTATCTCTAGCCTTTTCTTGGCTAGCTCTCACATCTAAACTAACCCATTATAAAAGTCTGTATGTCACCACGAGGTGGTGATCTTACCAGACTGTTCTAAGATACATCCATCTGCCATGGGAGCCTCATGGCGACTTGCTCTGACCCAGTCTTCTTCCCAGTGTCCTCTTCTCTTTTCCCTGCCTATCTAAGTTCTTTCCTATCAAATGGCCCAGGCAGCTTTTTTATTTAACCAATCAAAGCACAGAAATAAAGATGGACCCTCCTACATTTCCCCTTTTTCTGTTTAAATAAAAAAGAAAGGCTTTCATTTTAACATAGTAAAATTACATATAACAAAACAGTTATCAAGTAAGAATTACAGTTACAATATTTATATCTATTTTATCTTTTATCATAACTAAGGAAAACTATAACTATAACTATCCATTCTTCAATTCCATCAAAGACTCCAGAAGGATATAATATTACCTAATTAAACAAGAAATAAGCAACTTACAAAACTCTACAAGTGACAAAGACATCTTGCTGCCTGTATAGTCACCCAAAGTTCCTCTTTACCGTTGGGGCATCCATCTTCAGCCTACAGGCCCATAGTGTCCAGCAGACATTTCCATGAAGCAGAAAAATTCAAAGACAGTTCAGTCACTTTCTTTTGTGTCCTGCAGAATGTCTCGCAGACTCTTTTATGAATCAGGAACCCTGAAGGATCATCTCACCTTTTTGGCAAGTTCAGCAGTCCTCTTTCTGTGGGTTCTTTGTGTCCATTTAAGCAGTCCAAGCAAGAGCAGTTTCTTGCCCAAATGGCTAGCAAACTCCATAAGGAGCCTCTTCAATGCCCATCTTCTTCAGGAAGTAGCTTGGTGCTGCCAGGAGCAGATATGTCTCATTGTCATGAAAATCCCTAAGTTATTAAAACATTAAATGCCATGTTCTGTATCTTTGAAAGATATGAAGAATGTCTATCTAACTGAAATATATCTATGCATATCTAGAAAATCTAACTAACGTAACTACTAGCTTGACTATTATTGATGATTATCCATTAACAATCTATATTTCCTAATTATACATTACATTTTTAAATGAACTACACAATCACAATACCTTAATCAAGATCAGAAACATATATACATATATACAGCAAAATTAACCTTAAGCTTACGCCAACAAAGCAAAATCCATATCAATGCAAATTATTCATATCCATATCATCTCCCCCTTCATATGTAAAAAAAAGAACATTTATATTTGGGAATATGGGCGCAGTTATTTCTCTCCAAACTGCTTCCTGCTGAATGGGGGCGATGTTAATTAGGTCTTATATGGTATAACCTGTGTGGCAGGTACATCTCAGTCGGCAGTTGAGTGAAATAATTTTCTGAAGTTGTTCATGGTGTCCTTTCAGGAGGGCATGGTCTATCATACCAGATTGGTATAGAAGAAATCCACAAGTTCTCAATGTCTGTGAAAACAAAAAAAGAACCTTTCCGAAGCATCATGTCCTTAGACCCACAAAAGCCATTGAAACGCTTTATAGCCAGAGTTTGAGCTGGCGGCACAGACAGTAAGCCCCCTTTTAAAACCGTTGCCACAGTGTTGCTATGTTGAGTTAGGAAGTCTCTCTTAAAGGAGCTATGGCAAGCCGCCAGCTGTGCTAAACTTTATCTATAATTCCTTTTAAAGCCTCCTCAGGTTTTTTAAGTGGATTTAACCGGCCACGTGGGCACCAATCTGTTGTAAGTAGGGGGAGAGGTATGGGTGCTATTTCTAGCACCCAACTCCCCAAATCCCCAGCTGCTGGCCCGCTCAGCCTTGCTTATGCCCAAAATAACCGCATGAGAACAGTATTCATTTAAACTCTGCCTTGCCCATTATCTCTAGCCTTTTCTTGGCTACCTCTCACATCTAAACTAACCCATTATAAAAGTCTGTATGTTACAACGAGGTGTTGATCTTACCGGACTGTTCTAAGATACATCCATTTGCCGCGGGAGCCTCATGGCAACTGGCTCTGACCCAGTCTTCTTCCCAGCATCCTCTTCTCATTTCCCTACCTATCTATGTCCTGCCCTATCAAATGGCCCAGGCAGCTTTTTTATTTAACCAGTCAAAGAACAGAAATAAATATGGACCCTCCTACAACAACTGACTCCAGAAACCACAGAAAGTTGTTATGTTATGTGCACACATACACACACACACACACACACACACACACACACACACACACTCAGGTAAAAAGCCATAGGGGGAAATATTATCATAAATCTTCCATAACAAATTAGAAATTATTTGAATGTTTTGTCATTATACATGAAAAATATGAAAAATGAAAGAATTTTGTGTAAAAATATTTAAATTATTTATATATTATATAAATTGTAATTTTACTATTTCTTGATATTTCTTTTATTCTATTATAAAAATTTAAGTCAAGACTATACATACTGTTTATCTTACATTTATGTTATCAGATTTTTTTCTAACTGTAGCACATTAGTTAAAATTCTAAAAATATAATTTACAAGTTCTTCCAAGCAATTTAACATAAAGCAGGGCTTAACACACTTTTGCATTCACAAGAAGAAAACATCAATATCAAATGGTTTTAGTACATTAACTTGGTATGCAGGATTTTACCACGTTCCTTTGAAGTGTTACAGATTTGAGCAAGGTGTGAATGACTGAGGCTATTCGGCTAGTATTAAGATAGTTCCATTTGATTTGATGCTAATTTATATCTCCACATTCATATAAAGATATTTTTAATCTCAGAAACAGATATGGTTTCAGTTGATGAGCTTTTCAAAAACGTGAAAAAAAGGAAATGAATACAGAACAATTTTTTTTAAGCCAATAAAAATTTCAAGACCATCTCTAATACATCTTTTTCCTCCATCTGCCATGTTTTACTACATCAAGTGTTCCATTGCCTCTTGGCCATTTTTAGTTAGTAAATATTATCCATATCTTTATTAACTCACAGAGTCATAACATATGCCTTGCTTTAGTGCTTACCTATTTGAATAAATTAATTCCAGAAAATCTCATCTGAGTACTGTCCTTCTGCCTTCTCTTCAAGTGTAACATACATTTGTTATTCAACTAGATTCTGATGCATCTCCTGTTAAGTACCTCTAGAAGAAAATGCAGTCATGAACTGGTTGCCAGCTTACCTCACACACCGCACTTCTAAGTAAGAAACATGTCACAATCACGAAGTCAGAATACTTCACTATGAAGCAGCATAAGTAACCAGTGGCTGACCTGCATATGACTCTGCACATCTTATTTAATGTGTTTCCTCTGCATAGAATCCTTGGTCATATGAGTACTCACTATCAAATACGACGAAATATGATAAACCATCACAGTCAATAGGCTTCCACTGTATAAGTGATTGCTCACATGCAACAAACAGATGTTATTCCATGAAACTGTCTCAGGAGTGGTTTACCTTTTACCAACCACACAGGCATTGATTCTTGTCCAGGGTAAGAACCAAAGATCCATCCATCTTATGGTGATAAAGCAATATAATCTAGTTCTTTAATGCCCTCTCATGTTAGTTTTCTTTCTGTCTTCCTTTTAATATTCTGCAAGCATTAGAACAGAAAAAAAAGGTAAAGTAGCTTAAAATCAAAATTGTTTACAATGGTTATATTGTATTTAAATAATGTTGTTGTGACACTGCTTCCTAACTAAGTGAACTTCCACAGTTGTGAAAGTTATGTATTCAAAAAAAATAAAGGTCAGATTTCTTACACATAGAATTTATGCTTTTGCTGTCAACTATGGTCACTTGTCCGTAGTAGTGAGTATCTAGATAGATGAGGGCCAATCATATCCATTGCTGTATTCTATAAACCATCCACAACATCATAATTATTTTTATACCTTTTCTCTTAAGACATGGATTTGGCAAAATGTACTGTAAAAGTGTGGATAGTCTGTGACTTCAGTTTCTGTATATGATAAGGGGACAGAAATATTGTCAATTAAAAGTGAATTAGAGTGATTTTCTGGGTATATCTGATCATAAAGCATTCAGTTTTCAGATATCAGTTAAATATGAAAAGTTACTCACAGTTATACTAGATTTTATATATATATATATATATATAATTTCTAATATATACATATATATCCAGCTAGTATGTCATTTTTATAGGTTATTTTATCTATATTTACCATCATGTTGTTTATCAAAAAACTCTGAAGTATGTTCATTTTTCTATCATTATAATTTACTAATAGAACAATGTCATTGGGAAAATTAATGAAAAATTGAAATGGCTTACTCTGGCTAATTTTCAGTGCAAGGAAAGTCCTGTAGTTATGAAGTGAACCATTTTACATACAAGAAAAGACTCCAAAAATGTAATAGGATCAAAAATGTGTCAACTTACCAATGGGAAACTCAGCATAAAAGTGAAAGAGAGATTTCATATAATTTGAATCTCATCTTCACACAAAAATTAGCTCAGAGTGGTTAGTATGAGTTGCTCATTTACAATAAAAAGTTCTTTCTTGGCGTGAGATATCAAGAGAAATCTGTTCATCTCCACTGCTTCTACATACTGTATTTTTTTTCATGTGAAGGCATGTTAATAAACTTTAGTAGATATAAAGTTCTCAGAATGTAGATCATGTTTGCTTCATAACTATCAGTAAGGAAGATCTATGTTCTTCAGTTACCACTTAGAAACAGGGGCAGCTCTCTGACAGACACTGCACTAAGAGCTTTACATATATTTACATATATTTTCATATTTATTTCTCACAAAACCAGACAAGGTAAGTTTCAAAATTATCATTTGAAGATAAGGTGACTTACATTTTATGAAGTGAGATAATGTGTTCAAGATCTTCCAGCTGGTGTGTAGCAACTTAGGTTTGAATTGAATTATTTCTTTCAAAAAGCTTTTGATCTTTATAAACCCTGTATTAACACTGTTTTCACCAATGGCTTTGAAGTAAACTCATTGCTATTCTGAAAAATGGATTATTTTTGAAATTATGTATCATATTTTTACATAGCTACATGTGTAAGTATTATCTCCAACATGTGACTATAGAAATTTAAAACAAGTTAAAGATAAGATATGCTCTTTATTTATAAACTTTACAGCACTTGGATTATTGTGGGCTTTCACTAAATATTAAATTACAACCACAGATAATTTAACAATAAAAATTTAATATCATATAGTTAGGAACCACAACAGTAAAATTTGGTTTAGTGTTGATTTTTCAGAAGCAATTCTCTTTTTCATTTGGTTTTGGTCCATTCTTGTCAGTGAAAATAGAAGGACAGATGTTTCAGGATAATTCACTATTATAGGTTGATTTAATTTACAGTTTTCAGGAATTAAAATGTTTGACAGCTTTTTAATTTTCTTGATCTATAAGAATATAATTACTAGGGATATATGATTCAGTATCTTTAAACAAAATGTCCCTATATGACATTAGAATGCCGGGCAGAGGAATTTTTATAGTGAGGTATTATGACCTATTTTAAAAGGCAATGATGATTTCTAATGAATAAAAAAGAAGTAAAAAAAAAAACATTACAATGAGATTCCCTAGGATTAGCTTGGTTCAAGTGTAAAATCATTTGGTCACTGTGTCCAGGAAAGGACTCTCCATTGCTTTTAAGCACCCCTGGCAGCTGATAATGGAAAGCTGTTGGCACTGGTTCTGGAGGCAGATGCTCACCTGTACTCCTACAGTGTACAATCTTGGCTTGATGACAAGGTGAGAAGGAGAGGCTGTCGCAGAATGTGGGCAACTGGCAGCTGGAACCCAGGCAGGGAAGGGTAAACTGATCACCCCGGGCTGCTTGCATGACTGCAACAGATCTCATCAATCATGCCAACATATGCAGCTGCTGAAATAAGCAAACTTCTCAGACAGGAGGCAAAATGAGGCAAATTAAAAGACCAATAATTTAAACAAATTCGTGCCCAGTTTCACAGCAAAGACAGATAGCTAAATTCTTCTCTTAGAACCAGATTTCTGGTTAACTGAGAAAAGTCACTGATATATACTCAAATGATACATCTAAATGTGCTATTCTGAACTGTAATCCTCTTACAAGATTACAAAAATTGATAACCTTAAAAATTTAAACGTGACATATTTTTAAAGCCTATCAATGGCTATCTTCCCTGGACTTTTAAATATTTTATTGCTAATAACTTCCATACCTTTAGTGAACAGTGGATTATTAGATTCTCTACAAAACATATGTCTCTTTATTTTGTCCAAAGCCGCAACTGAAATCAGTAGGAATTTGGCAGTAACAAAGACTACATAATTATCCTCCTAAGGTAAGATGGTAATGGAGGACAATTTTTTTCATTCATTTTTCTTTGTTAAGATTATCTGAAGCTCTTCTTGAAAAGAAAGTTCCATAATTTTACTTTCTCTATTTCTACTGCATATCCTTTCCCTCGCAATTTTTCTTCTGATCATGTTAGTGCTAGTTTATTTCAACTCATACATATGAACTATACTTACACAATTTCACATACTTCCTCAAACACACAGGCATGCACACACTGGAACATTCTTTTTCTAATTTCTCAAAGTACTGTGGAAACCCCATATGCCACCTCAAGATAATAAAATCACTTCCATCCTTTCCTTTTCCTCTTAAAACAGACCTTTTTGGAAGTCCTGGAGGAATAATTGTGGATTCTATCAGATTCAATGTTGATGAACTCTGTCCTTAGACATTAGGTGACTTTTACTCATTATATGCAAAACTCTTCCTCGAGTTTATCCTCCATCCTTCATGAAATTTAGATTTATCTGAAACAACTAGAGAGCTTAGGTGCTTTCTCTGTACTGATGATTACTACCTCGTTCCATGCAGAGAGCACTGGGGTGGGCAGGTACTCTGAAAACATTGGAAGACAACATTGGAAGGTGGTCATTTTCTCTTTCCAATCTGACAGTAGTTCAGATATCAGAGAAAGACAAAGCTAGCCGGAGGTCAATGTGATTCTCTCTTCATGCAAGTTCATCTCCTTACACAGGTGGCTTCACAGCTGCTGGTAGGTCTGCAGGGGAATCAGTGGCTGGCAGACCTTGACACAGCTGGTAACCCGATGCGGGAACAGAAGAGTAAGGTTCACCGTTACTAAACGGAAAGTGTCTACCTTGTCTGATAAATCACTGATCACCTTTAAATCTACATAGCAAGACACTTTGTTACTGTTGCTCTTTAAATCAAGGCTGAGAATTCAAATTTCTCCTTGAACCTCGGGCGCAAATACATGAGCATTCTCTCTCCTAGAGACAAGTAAGCAATTCTCATAAATGAATAAGCTGAAGAATTTTAATCACAAGTGAAGGCAGCAGTTGCTTTGAACATTTAATGTAATATTTGGAGATGTAACACAATAGTAATTTTTCAGCAACTTTGGATTTTAGTCCAAGTGTACTTTACAAAAACTGTGGTATAAAAATGTGGGAATTATGGCATTTGTGTAATCATGTAACTAGGACATTAACAACAGCATTTAGTAGCATCCAAGTAATATGAAGACATTTGAGCATGTTAGTTTTATTTATTGTTTTGGACATATTAATGGTAAGTATACATTCCAGATTCTTCATTGCTTATTTAGATTGTCTTGTTTCTGTCAGATGCTTACTGTCATGGTTTTAGAATTATTGGAACAAATTAGCACAACATATTGACAGCCATAATTTTTATCAACTGTCTAATTCATTACTGGGGTAGCTTGGGTTTCACAAACCTGGTTTTCATTTACTTTAAAGCATGCCCATGATACTTTCACACTTCAAGCTTTGATTACCATGCAACATAGATACAACAAAAATGCTAATAAGGACAAAACTCTTCTTAGGCATAAGCTTGTTTATCACTTTACATCTTGAAAAACCTCAGCATAAGATTTTGCACATTTTGTGTCACATATAATAAGAGCATCATGAATTGGCTCTCAGCAACAGTGTATGAAATCCCACCATAATTAATTAGTGTTGTTATAGCAACAGTTTTTATAGTACTTCCAAACATCCAAACTACTCACTGGCACAGGGCAAAGTGTCTGCACACTATTTTGCCAATTTCCTTTTCAACCAGTCTCATTCTACTTTCTTTCCAAACTTTTTAAAAATTTTAATCATCTCTCCCCTCAACTTGGATAGTTTCCTTTGTGCAAGAACTTAGTAGTCAAACCTCATCACAGCAGCAGATTTTAATATCAGTTTGCTTGTGCGAATGCTGAGAAGCCAGCACTAGTTTTCTCTCATGAAGAACAAACACAGCATGTCTTTTAGTGAATTTAATTATTTTTTTTTATTTAGGAATACTGCATACAGCCTAGAAATATCTTGCCATATTCTATTACTTATCACTATTGCCTTGTATACACTTTGCACCATTAAAAAGAAAATCGTAATTACTTTCCTTTATGATGAAAATTTCCTCTTTACTTAAAAATTTATATTAATTTGAAATTTTAAAAATACTATACACAGAATTTTTTATATTTATAGGGCAGAAATAAGGGGAAAGACGTGCCTGAATAATCATGAGTAATCACAGAAGTAGGATTTGAGATTTAGTCTGCACATTGTCTAATTGGCAAGATGTCTGCTAAGTCACAAATAACTTCTTTGGGACATTTCTACTACAGAAATAATTATATTTTAAGCTGTAGATTAAATTTTCAGACAGCTTTATTCTAACACTTACTAAACAAATGACTACCTTTTTGGGTAGAAAGGAAGAACTTTCTATTGTTATTTTCTCTCCTTCTATCATTCAGAGAATTTTGTCAGGCTAATCTAGTGGGTGTCTTGTATATGAAGTCAACGCTTCCATCATTGCATACGGGAAAATGGTTTTGTTGTAGTCTTGCACTGCCTTTGTCTGTAAAACTTTCACCTTTCTGTGATAATCTCTAATACATGAGTGAAAAGGATATGATGAAAATATTCGCTTAAGTCTGGGAGCTCTACAATCTCTTATGCATGTTGGCCAGTGTAATGTCTCTGCGTTAATTATGATTTACTGCAAAAACAAATTTCTCTGATGAGTGTTGAAAAATTCATGCATCTATGGGTGTAGAGATAAGTCCTCAGAAGCAGTTTAAAACAATGTCAGTCTAGCAGAATACTAACTATATGTTTCTCCTAGGCCCGATGACTTATCTAGCTACCTTGATAATGGCATCACTCAAGAGTATCAACGGGAAGAAACCTTAAATTCAATCAGAAAGTGATGATCACTCCTATACCAGTTTTGCCATTATTTTGACAGCAGGCATATCTTACTTAAGTTGATCATTTTGGCAGTCTGCAGCATTCACAAATGATTAAGATAGATAATTATTGACCTTTTCTCCATGAACATTTATAGCATCTTTCAACACTATGAAACCTAGTCAGTAGGAAAGAAGCTTTCAGGCCAGTATCAGTTTGATGTCTCTGTGTTGAATGACTTAAGTCTTTCGTGTCTTTAGAAATAGAGTCTTACCATCATGTTCTGGAGTACAGCCAGCACTGGTGTTTGGGGGCTCTATAGGACTACACTAGATACAATTCAAAAAGATTTATAAAATACCTGTCTAGGGCATTATGTTTAATATCATTATGATGTCTTTGAGATTTTCTTCTATCACAGAATAATGCAACTTAATTTGAACTTATTTATGTGTGTATATGTATAAATATTTAGTATTCTACAGTAGTAGGTTTCCATAGAAAAATTTTAAAGACCTTTATTCCTAGTTATTCCCCTTACATTTACACTTCTATACTGTGCTTCCATACCCAACATATTCATTCTTGCTACATTATCCCTTATTCATTTTTAAACCACCTATTTTGTACTTTCTGTCTCATAAACAATGAACCTTCACCATGGACCCACACTAGTCTCATGACATCTATCAATATTCAAATTTAAACATACATATAAAAAGTTTTGAAGTTAACATTAACATATGAGACATAAACTGATGTCTCATCTTTGTGAGTCTGTTTTACCTCAAACAGAATGATAGTTTCCAGCTCTGTATATTTACCTACACATTTCAAAATTTTATTTTTTAACATTTGAATGACATTCCACTGCATTAAATGGAATGCATTTCACTATCCATCCAATAACTAAAGAACACTTGGGTTGTTATCATTTCCTGGATCTCATGAATAAAGCAGCAATTAATATGAATGAGAAGGTTCTCTTGTGGAATGCAGAATCAATTAGTCATGTGCCTAAGAATGGTACTGCTATAGCTCTGTGGTGGTTTACTTTCTATCTCCTCTAGGAAGTTCCCTACTGATTTTAGTAGTGTCTGCACCTGTTTGCACTCATCAGAAGTGAAACTATTTTCCTTTACCCCTCAAATCCAAAGCAGCACTTTTAGTCATCTTTTTATATTAGCCATTAGATATGAGTTAAAAGAAATTTCCAAATAGTTTTAAATTGCATTTTGATTTGCAAAATTTTTGAATGTGTAGAATTTTTTCCAATACTTTGTCTTTCTCCTTTTGAGAACTTCTTGTTTAGGTGCATGACAAAAATTTTACTGCGTTGTTTAACTTTGTTCACAGTGGTGGTCTTGTTATTATATTTTAGATTAATATGCAAAATTATTGTTGTATCTATATATATGATTACACATATATAAAATGAAAGTAAATTCTAGATTCTTTGAAAAGAGGAAGAATTAGAAGAGGACACATAGGGAAGAAAATTGAGATGGTGTAACATGAATATGATAAATGCACATAGTATATTGGAATGAAATTATCTTTATAAGATCAATAAATATACACAATAAAAATAAACAAGTAAAATTTTTTAAAGATAGAGCAATGTCATACCTGAAGCTGAAGCTGGGGTGCTGTGGGTGATGGTCTCCCTGCAGGATGTGGCTATGTTGTTCCAGAGAGAGAGAGGAGAGAGAGAGGGCTATTACAGTTGATCTAAGGGACTGCCTAACAAAATAATCCATCTCTTCTTCTACTCGGCTCAGCTCCAGCACAAGATATTACTTCTACTTCACTCTACTGTAGGAGAAATCCACGCAGAAATGAAGCAATCTCCTCCAGCTCTAGCAAAAATGTTTCTTTTTCTGCTTCCCAAGGGAGTTTCCCAGCAGATGTAACTATTCCTTTATATTTTCTGCTCAGAACACTTAAGGGAATCTCTTATCAAAGGTTTTGCTCTTCCCATGTGAAAGAAGATCTCACCTTAGAGATT
>JAQHUG010000142.1:1507157-1531795 GCA_028555095.1 Dicrostonyx torquatus
GAGTAGTACTCTAACATGTATGTGTCACACTTTTTTTAATCTATTTTTCAGTTGAGGGGCATCTAGGTTATTTCCAGGTTCTGACTATTACAAATAATGCTGGTATGAACATAGTTGAACAAATGCTTTTGTAGTATGATTGGACATCTTTTGGGCATATTCCCAAGAGTATTATTGCTGGATCCTGAGGAAGGTTGACTCCCAATTTTCTGAGAAACTGCCACACTGATTTCCAAGGTGGTTATAAAAGTTTGCATTCCCACCAGCATTGGCTGAGTGTTCTCCTTACTCCCACCTCCTCTCCAGAATAAGCTATCATTGGTGTTTTTGATTTTAGCAATTCTGACAGGTATAAGATGGTATCTCAAAGTTGTTTTGATTTGCATTTCCATGCTAGCTAAGGAAGTTCAAAGTGTCCTGAAGTATCTTTTGGCCATTTGAAGTTCTTGGAATACAGCTTTTCCTTTTCAATGCATTTTTTGATTTTGTTTCTTGTTAGCATTTTTTAATCTAAAGGAATTTTTATAACACTTTATTTTCATATTTCTTCCCTAACCCTAAATCCACCCAGATCCTCTCAAACTCTGAACCCAATGCAATTTTAAAAACCATAAATCATAATATACAAAATAACAAATCAAGAATATAGTTTTTTTCTGAAGAATATCAGGCTTTTGTGTTCAATAAGGTCATTGCATTCTTTTGTGCCTTCCCTCAAGCCTTTCTATGACTATAAGCTGTTCCTTGTGATCCAGCACTCAATTCAAACACTACCTTCTATAAGGACTTATGCTGAATGTTTTGACTGACTCTTATGTTCTCCAATTATTCTTTTGTAATAATTTTCTTCTATCTTACTCAATCATATATTATTTCAATCATTTTTCTAATTATTTTTCTAATATATAATACCTGCCACATACTTCATATTCTAGTTTATTTATGACATTATGTACTACAACCTTATTTTGGAAAACTTGTGGGTTCTTTTCAGATTTTTTTTGTCGTTATATATTTCATATCAAGCTGAATAAAGAAAGAAAAAGTGAAACATTGGTTAGAGAACAGGTGGAGGAATTTGAGACATTAGATTGTGACATATACAAAAAAGTGAAAATGACAACGGAAGAAAATTAATTTCTATTGAATTCCATGAGCAGATTCTGTATAGCATTTCAACTCATTTAAAGCTATATGATGATTTAATGCCATAAACCTAAATTAAGTTTTGAAATTCTACACCTTAATCTACTCCTTAATCCATCTTTTCTCTTCCATCATGGGCTGGAATAGTAGTTGAGTGGTGGATTGATTTGCATTCTCATGGCCATGGTTAATATTCAGCTCCAGAACACAAGCAAACAAGCAAGTAAACAAACAACAAAAAAAGAAATAAATAAAGTCCCATACAGATAATTCCTTTCTTCATGTAACATATCCTAATTTTTGTATAATTAGGAGTTTATGAAGATGGGCTTAATAAAATAGGCATTTTAAGTTGTTACTTTATTTTTATTAAGAAGAGATGTCTCTAAGAAAAGTAAGTTTATTATATCTTTTAGAACCAATCATTTAAATCTGTTTAATATGATAATGTCTCTTATTGCTTATTTTAATAAGAAATCATTAGTTGTTCTTAAAAGTAGTTTCTATGAAGTTAATGTGCCTATACCAGATATATTTTTATTATAATTAATGTGCAATATCTTATTTGTCCAGGTTATCTTTCAGCTGTAAGTATTTTCATTCCATGATATTTTTGGGATGGTTGCTTGTGTTTGTGCACAGCATGTAATTGATCAAGAGTTCTCTTTTATTTGACATATTTTCTCCAAGGTACACAAGAGATTACAAAGCTCTGTATACTAATAATCTTTGTATTTGTAATCATTTTTACTAATTATTCTTCTTAGCTCTCTATTCCCAGAATAAACAGCATCATCCTTCTTCATGTGATTCTTCCCAGGAAATACAAAGTCTGGATAGGTAGGTTCACTCACTCTCTTCTTCAAGAGGAGCTGTAGGGAAAGAGTAGGGGAAGCAGACCCTCAACGCTGTTATTTAAACCCCTAAACAGGGCTTTAAAGTTAGAAAATTGCTGTCCCTACTCAATTAATTTTTTCAATATATTGAATGTTGCTGTGACCCTCATTTAGTAACCTGTGTTTTACATATGACCCAGTACCCTGAAGGCTGCATCGAATCGTTTACATGATGTCCATTGCCATAAGATTTATTTCTTTAGAGGCATATCAATGTTCCACAAGGTAACCTATTATCATCCCATACAGGGGTTGTGGGCAAGACCATTAGCATTGTACAATAGTAATTTGGCTGGTTTGGGATAACTGATGCAGAAGATGATGTTTTATGGTGGTGATGAACTGGTGCATTCCTGAAAAAGCTTTTTCAGCTCCACACATCATAGTATAGTCTTTATACGGATTCCTTGCCAAGCCTTCTGGGCTAAATAGAACAGGGAGGCACACACCTCCCCAAACATCTGCCCCATCTATGAGTTTTATCGCCTTCCACAATGACACAAAGTTTTGAGTTTCCTGCTGCATCTAGTTTTATATCCTGGTGGTCACGTGTCCTTCCTGTAAGAAGTGAACTCATAACACAGCCTTCTGCAAATCAGTTCTGCTTCTCTCTCCACCTTTATACAGCCCAGTTCTTAGAGGTATCTCTTTGGGTCTTTTCCCATCACATATTTCGTTATCATATAAACTACCATTTCATCATTCATTTATACCTCAACAATGCTTAAGCATGAATGGGTAGCCTATTTATGATGGTTTTTCAGTTGTTCTTGTTCTGGGCAGTCCTAGATGCTTGTGTTATTGTCATACCCAAAGTTCCACAGTCTTCCTGTATGCTGTTTATACAGTGTTCGCTTTATCCCATGCACTCCTCCAGACAATGTTATCTTCAAGTATCTGCTGTCATTCATTCTCATAACCTGGCCAAAATATCTCAAATGCCATTGTTGTATTCTGTAGTTTACCCCTTCTGTAGATGGAGATATTTCTTAATATCATCATTGTGCAAGCTCTTTCTTGGTGTGATGCATAAAATCCTCCTGAGACATGCCATCTCAAACACATTTAGCTACTGTTCTGAGGAGTGTTTCTTTGTTCAGGTTTTGGAGTTGTAAAGAAGGCAGCTCAAGACAAGTGTCTCATATACTTGTAATTTGTTGTTGTCACTGTGTCTCTTGCTGATCAAACCCCTACTAGAACCTGGAATGCAGCCCTCATTATCTCTGTTTAGCTCTTAACATCTCAAATAGTTCCCTTCTTTGAACTGAGGTTTCCTCCCAGATAGACAAAGTTGATGTTGACTTGAAGTTCTGATATTTTATTACAATGTTAAAATCCTTGTGTGCCCTTCCCATGTGTTGTATCTCAGTCCTCTCAATGTTTACTTTTATACAAGGTTTTCACTTACTTCCACCACTCTCTTTATCATGGCCTGCAACTCATTTGGACTTTCAGCAAGTAGTGCTGTATTATTGGTGAAAAAGAAGTTATTGATTTGCACATCACCTATCTGCAAGTCTATCTCCTCATCTTCCATGGCTGTTGCTCTTATTAATTCTCAGAATATATTAAAGATCATGGTGAGAGAACTCATCTCTGCAACATTCTTATGATTGTCTTAAACTGATCACTTAGTTCTCCACAGACTTTGACTGATGCAAAGGTACCTGTAGAACCTCATTGTTTCCCAAAGTCCTTTTCTCCAAATGCTATCAAATGCCTTCCTACAGTTGATGTAACAGTCATATAACTCTTTTCCAAATTCTTCATAATTTTCTGGCAGTCGCCTGAAGTGAAGATCTGATCAACTGTGCTCCTGTTATCTCTGAATCTGCTCAGGATCTCTGTTTAGGATTTCTCTATTCTGCCCTTGATCTTTTGCAGGATAATAGGGGAGAAGGTCTTGCAGCTATGGCACAACAAACTAATGCCTCTGTAATTTGAACAGTTAAGCTTGTTCTTCTTGAATATGGGAAATATGACTGAGTGTTTCTATTCCATGGGAATCACTTCATGTGCCCACACGTCTATGAACAGTCTTAGAAACTCCTCTGCCCCTGGGTCTATTGTAGCCACCTCCAGCTCCTCCACTGTGATGTTATCCACTCCTGGTAAATTCCTGCATTTTGCTGTCTTGATAACTTCCTCTATCTTGCTTCTGTCAACATTTGATATTTCCTCATGATTTCTGGCATTTCAGTGTCTACCGAACTGTTTTTAATTGTAGTCTACATTGACAGCATTAGGACCATTGTATTTGGTGTTAAAGTATTGTCTCCATCTTTGCTTTACTTCCTTTGGTTCTGTTAATAAATGAACTTGCCCATCTTTTTTTCACAGCAGTCGCTCCCCTCTATTGTTCCTTCGTCTGAATCCATATGTTTCCATGATGTTACAGTTCCTTCTTTCTTTAGATCCCACTCTTGCATTGAAATTATCCATAACGATTAGTATGTCATTTTTATTCACCCTGCTGACCTTGTTCTGTAGGTCTGTGTAGAAACTGTTGATGCCATCCTCTTCTGCTTCCACTGTTGAAGTGTACACAATAAAAAGGTGAGGATTTAGGCATGGCAGGTTAAGGGAACAAGGACATTGAGTTCCTGAGACTGCTTCCTGCTGATATGAGGGCATCGAGTTCTCGAGACTGTTTCCTGCTGATTTGAGGGTGTTGAATTCTTGGGGAACCTGAGAAAGCTGGTATGCTGATCATTTCCTGGGGTATCTGGTTGCTTCACTCATGTCCAGAGTTTAAGGTATGGCACTGTCTTGTGTCTCTTGAACTCAATTGGCTACCTACAGCCACTACTCAGGATCCTCCGTGGTAATTTGGGCAGGGGCTTCAGGGCTGTATTTGCCTTTTGCTGTTAATGTAGGGTCTGCTAGGCTTCAGAAGATCCTATGGGTTAGGAATGTGTAGAAAGACAAGTGTCCCTTACATTGAGCAGCTAGGCGGTCAATTCCACTTCTCCTTTGTCCTCTGGAGATCTTTAGGAGTTTAGATGAATGGCAGTTCAGCCTAGTGGTTAGTGATTTCACTTGATAAAGTGACTAGCAGATGGATATTGTTCAGTGCCCATCTGCCTTCTGTCTTCTTTGGAAGAAATGGAATGGTGCTGCTAGGAGCCATTCTGTGTCTCATTTGTAGCCAGTGTTGTGTGGAGTAGCAGGTCCAGGTCCAGGATCCCCCTGCCTGCCTCAGGTACTGCAGGCTGAGACATGTACCCTGACAGGTCCCATGGCAGGTGGGAGAGTGTGGCAGGTAAGAGACAGACAGATACACCATGTTGAGAGAGCTTGGGTATGGAGAGAATATTTAGTGAGTATTGGGAGTGTATAAGTGTAAAGAGGTATGGAGAAAAAAGAGAGAGAGAGAGAGAGAGAGTGAGAGAGAGAGAGAATGACAGAGAGAGAGGGAAGAGGGGCAGAGGCTGCCTTTTTAGAATAAGATTAAAGACCCCCATGGCCTTTATAAAAGCCCTTTTTAAAAACATGTTTGACTTAGTATCATTTAAATGGAAAAAGCATGGTGTTGAATCTCTTACAGTCCTTAGAGTTCGTTGAATTTATTGAATATACATTTCATCCTTTTGTATTAATTTTCAGAAATATTCAGACATTATTGCTCAATGTCTTCTTCATTTACTTTTAACATTTTATTTTTGTGTTCCTATTATATTCATGTCATTTCTTCATGACTTACTATTATGGCATTCTATTCAGTTTTTTCCCTTGTATTTTCCTTGAAATAAAGTTTTAGGATTTGAGAATTGCACTAATTTTTATAGTCTATAGATTAGTTCATCCAAAGAATTAATCATTCTTAATTTCTTGCTGGCATTCATTTTTTTCATATTTTTCTGTTTCCCATCTGCTTTTTTTATTATCAATTCTCTCAATATATTACCTTTTTATTTCATTAAAGTCAATAAATATTTAACATCATTCTTGAACTACCTGTTTTAAAAGTTAAATTATTTCATTGTTATATGATATGACTATAAATAAATCACAGATTCTACCACATCATATCACAGATTCTATAACAATGCTTTCAGATCGAGGAATACTGTCCATTAGAGTCATATAATAGAAAAAAGTAAAATCAACATAAAATATCATTTGCTTTTCTCTACACCAAAAATAAATTTGAGAAAGAAATTATTTTTTTAAATGTTTTTCACAGTACAAAAATATATAGTGCATAAGGATACACCTAAACAATGAAGTTAAGATAATTGCAATGAGTAGTTCAAAGACTGAAGAAAGAAATTGATGAATATATAAAAAATGGAAATAACAGTGTTCTTGATTGAGAGCCATCAGTATTGTGACATGGTAATCGTAGCAAAAGCAATCTTTAGATTCAACATAAAGCCCATCAAAATTAAAATACTATGTTTTGTATACCTAAACTGAAAGATACTAAAATTCACTTGTAACCAGAAAAGACCACAAATAACTGAAACTATTCTAACTAGAAATAATGATACTAGAAATAGCACAAAAACTGACTCAAATTATACCTCAGAATCACAGTAATAAGGATAGGATGGGCCTGTGAAAAAATATCAGAGACTCAGATCCATGAAACAGAACGGAGGATTCAGAAATAAACTAGTCAAGCTATGCATACTAGATTTACCACAAGGATATTAAATATGTAAACTGGTGAAACCATATCCTAGTCAACAAATGATGTAAGCAAAAATGGTTATCCACATATAGAAGAATAAAAATATGTTGTTTTTGTTCTAACACTATATTAAAAATCAATCTAAAAAGGGTCAAGGACCCTAATTTAAATCATGAGACTTTGAAAGTGCAGAAGTATAAATAAGTAAATAAATAGATAAATAAGTACACCAATAATGTTCAGGCATAAGCTAAGATTTTATTTATTTCGAAGTCACATAATAGAGTAAATAATTTCTTAAAGTTGCAAATGGGATTAGACATAATTAAGAAGCAAACTATCATAAAAATACAGTGTAGTGACTTAAAAAATTATCTGGGGATACATCACACTAGGAGTTAATAAGTGGATTTTGTAAACAACTTCAAAAATTAAATATTTAAAAAACACAATTCTACTGATCAATAAGAGGGCTAAAACCTGAATAGGTTACATAACAAAAAAGACAAGCAGTTTATAACTATTGTTTTTTAAAAAATTATATTCAACCTCCTTAGCAGTTTGAGAAATTAACTACTTTGGGAATTTACACAACCCTACTCAGTATGGTTGTCACTGAGGAAACAGTGACAACAAATGCTAGCAAGTATGTTGAGAAAAGAGAAATCTAGACACTGCTGTTACACTATAAACTAGTATACTGAGCTTTCTCAATACATATAAATATTGATATCAATCCTGCATTATGTGATGTTTTCTTCTTTTGACTTTTTCAGGGGCTTACTACCCAGCTCCCAAATAAATCACACATGGAGGTTTATTGTTAATTATGAATGCCTGGCCTTAGCTTGGCTAATTTCTTGCCAGCTTTTCTTAAATTATCCCATCAATCTTTTGTCTTGAAGCTTTTATCTTTCTCTATTCCTGTATAACGTTTCTTTCCTTCTTCCTCAGTGTCTGGCTATGTAGCTGGATGGCAGAGTGATTAGCCCCTGAAGACCCTCTCCTTCCTCTCTCATTCCTAGATCTCTTCTGATATTTATCCTCCCTGTCTGCCATCCTGTCTATTTCTCTCTCCTGCCTGGTTTTTGATCATTCAACTCTTTATTAGACCACCAGGTATTTTAGACATGCAAAGTATCGCAGCTTCACAGAGTTAAACAAATGTACCATAATCAAAAGCAACATATCAATTTACATCATTAAGCAAATGTTCCACAGCATAAACAAAAGTAACACACTTTAAAGCAATATTCCCAATCAATTCTTGGCATATATCTAAAGGGGTCATGATCCTATTCAGAAACTTGTGATTCATTTCTGGGAGCACAAACGTCCTTGTGCTCACAAATAGCACTAAGAAAATCAGGAATGTTAAACATCTACGGTTGTCTTTTCAAAAGAAAAGGTGTATAACCTGTTTGTTCACCTGGGAGTCTTGAAATGGAGGTTGCTAATATAGCCTTGTGAGGGTGAGGTCATACTAAGCTCTCACAAGCAGGAACAGAGGTGGCTAATAGTCTAGACCTTTTCATGATCAATATGCTTAGAGGCTCCCACAAGTATTCACAACTAAGATTGCAGTTATATAATAGCCCAAATGACCTCTATGAAGTCTATATGACCACAACTGAGACCACAGCAGACCCATCCCTAAGCTCTTAAGATACTACATGTAGCCTGTCTCTAAAAAGAATCGTCATGGAAGAAATGACATGTGTTTCGAGAAGAATTTCGAGGTAATTATGCCTTCCTGTGCACATGGGATTGTGCTACAAAATGTAATGTCTTAAATATGTCTCACATAAATTGCCCACATGAGACTTTAAAAGTTTGAAAGAGTAGTGGGAAGATCATGATAAAATGAATTTCCTTCTTGCCTCATGTGGATTATTACTCGGTTGACCACAGCATTGGCAGGGACCCACTTAATCCTGTCTTAACTCTGATTTGCTTAAAACAGCAAGAAAGTTCAGTCCTTTTTATTGTCCATTAATGAATAGTGAAATATTATATACATATATGTTAGTTTACTCAGAAATAACCAATAATGAAATTACTGTTTTTCTAAACTGGTGGACAGAGAAGATACTGTGTTAAGTGAAGTAACCTGAATTTAGAAGAAGAAATTCATGTTCTCTCTCACACATGAATCCTGAATTTTAATTTTCATACTATGTGTATATATAGAGTATAAATACAAATAACCATTTGAAATAAAAAATGAGAAGAGGAAAGAAAATTTTGGAAAAACTGTCAATAGTAGACTATATATGACATGCAAACAGCATTTAATACATGGGAATGGGGTAGATAGGAGACAAAGAATAGGAAGACAATTATAAAATGACAAAATGAAACATTTCTTTGCACAATAATTTAAAAAATCAGTACAAGAAGCCTGAGTTCATAGTCTATTAGTTTATAATTAATATAATCCTCTGTGTGTTTCTTTGGGATGAATGGCTGTGGTATCAGTAGGAAACCTCTGTCAACATAAGTCTATTGTTGTTAATCTTTTGTGTATTTGTGCATCTCAGCTAAGACCTTAAGAACAAAAATTACCATGTAACCACTCTGGTGATACTTTGAAGTGTGAAGAACTTGAAGTTGAAGACACAACTTTTCACTAAACAAAATAAGGAAACAATAAGTTTTTTTTTTAAAAAAAATAACTCCACCAAGTTCAATATACTGATGGTGTCACATCAATGGAGCAAAGTTAATATGCCAGCATACATAACAATATTCATGACCAAGTAATTCAGGTTCCATCATAGAAGCATGTAGAATAGCTACTTTTTGTGTATAAATCTTAAAAATAAGCTTTTCTTTGCTGGTTTATACTGTGATTATTTAAAATATCTCCATTTTAAAAGTAATGTCCCCATGTTTTATTTTGTCTAATACATGTTTACACAATGCATTTACACACTAATAAATAATGATCAAAATGACCTCTAGAAAATTCATCTTTTAAGAAAAGTAAATTTTAGGAAAAATAAACAGATTCTGTCACAGGGAAAGCTTTGAACAAGGATGGCATTTTTTCTTGTTCAGATATTTTGCAAATAAAATGAGTCAACAGAAGAAACATGTTTGGGTAACATCTGCTTTCTTCAGCTTGTATAGATTGAAACAAAGAGTGTACTAGAGTATTCCCCATTAATTGTTTCCATTGTGTGAGAATTACTCTGAATATCCAATTCTTGATTCTACAGCTTCCCATTAAAGACAAAGCTTCTAAAGTTTGTGGGCCATCATTTTATATGCTACATTAAATATGCAAACTAATTTTGAAAGAAAGCAGCACCTGCAAATTAAGTTGAATTTGCATAATAAATATAGGACAGATTCAAAGCTTCCTTGTAGAGTACAATGATAGAGGTAGAAGAAGTTATGGGTGAGTGCTGTGTGACAAACTTTTACTCAGAACTAAATTTCAAGGTCAGAGTAGGACAAGTAACCTACTATAAAGAAATCCTATAAGTGGACATTTTACACTAAAGCATCCAAGGTTTATTCTTTATTTTAGCACTGACAGAGGGATTATTTATTTTGTCAACAAATCTTAAACCACTTACTTGAACAGTTCCTGGACTCACACTTACAGTTTCTGAGTATGGTAGACTGCATCTCTAATGTCCATACTAAAGAAGCTAAAGCAGGAGAAATAAATATCACAACTTGAAGCCAGAATGGGATACTTGGTGACTTTCATACCAACTTGGGCTGTAGTCTGAGATCTTGACAAAGAGAAAAACAAAATAAAACGAGGCAAAAAAACCATATAGATATATATGTGTATGTGTGTGATTCTTAAAAGCATTTAAGTATATACTCGTTAATTCCTTTACACAACTCAACCTGACATTTTTTAAATCCTATTTTCAGCAAGCCTCTTTTCCAAGAAGATGATACACACACACACACACACACACACACACACACACACACACATATCAAACTAAATCTTTATAAACATATATGTTTATGGATTTATAGCACAAACTTGACTATGCCATGTATACACAGAGAGAGAGAGACAGAGAGGGATAAGATGTATTCAATATTGTACGTGCATATACATTACATGCTATACTATTACATGAAAATGATGTTTTGGAAAATTTCAGTTTTAGCTTTTTAAATTTATTTCTCAATAGGATTCAAGAGATACTCTCACCAAAATGTTTTCCATGTTTTAGTTATACCCTACAACTCCCTGGTAATTCCATATTGCTAAAGAAATGTGTGTTGAATGCTAGGACATGGAAATACAGGCTGGTACTTACTGGAAGATTCTCTATACTGGCTACCTTCCAAAATGCCAGAAAATTCTATATATGTTAACAGGGAAGAAAGATATACAATAATACCCAGTTCTGAACTTTGTAAGATACAGCGGTATATATGTCAAATGATGAAATTTGTACCACAAAAGAGAGGTACAAATTTTATTGGAAGAAATGATAACTTTACTACTAGATTTACAATCCATTCCACAAGATAGGCCATGAATTTCTGAGACAGATAACTGTTCTAAAAGCCCGTGACAGGCTATGTCATGAACCCTGAGGAAGAATCTAATAATATTATTTTGCTAAATGGTCAAAGAAGCATATTGCCACCCTAAATTCTTATTTATATGCCCTAAAATAGAATAGCTCTAAGTTCTCAACATATAAACGTTTTTGCAGTTGATGGAAATTAATACATAGACCTACAATTGGTCAATGTACAGAGATTAGGAGAACAAGGAATCTTCAGCTATAAATGGAATATCTATCTCACCACCTCTCTCCCGAAAATGTTTTTAATTATTCTGAAGATGAGCAGAAAAGGTTATAAGAACTCAAAATATTGATATTTGCAGTGAAATATTATTTGCTAGACATCACAGGGAAATTGACATATGAATACACAGTAGTAGTGACAGTCTAAGTCCTGCAGTAAATAAAGCCAGTTAATGTACCCACATGGATGGAGGAAAGGCTCATGAAGTCCCACCCATGGCTAAGAAGCTGCTGACAAGTGATGCCTGTTGGGATAGGGATAATTAGTTTCTTTTTGCCCCTGTGAGTTTACCCATACTCTAGTGATGACCACACACCTGTGCACATACAGGAAGCACTAAATATACTCAGTTGGTTTAAGAGAACCCATAACAATAGGAGGGAAATTAGTGAAGGAAGTGGAGAGTTTATTTGAAGAGGTGATTGTTTGAATGAGAATGGCTCCCGTAGGCTGCTATATTTGACTACAGGGTACTCAGATGATGGAACTATTTGAGAAGCGTGAGGAGGTGTGGTGGTGTTGGAGAAGTTTTGTCACTGGCCGCAAGTTTTCCAGTATCAAAAGAATCACAACAATCTCAGTATTACTTTCTCTACCTATTTTCACAATTGTACCTCAGGATCTGATCTCTTAACTACTGTTTCCATGGATGTGTGTCATGTTCACTTCTATGATAACATTAATTCTAACCCTCTAAAACTACAATCCCTGAATAAACTTGTTTTCCTCTAACTGCCTTGGTCATGGTGTCTTATCACAGGAATTCAGGAGGATTTGATAAAAACGCATTGTATGTATAAAATTCCCAAATAAATATTTTTATAAAAACCTAATATTCAAAATGATTATAAATATTATTAGAAAGTATCAACCCATTTTACTTCATGAAGTATTTATAAAATATCTTTTATCATGCAGTCACTTTGAGTTCATACCTCATCCCTTTATCCATAAGGAACAAACAAAGTAAGATACAGAAAAAGGATATTAATAGTATTTTTGGTCAATATGAAGTTGTAGAAACTAGATTACTTACTTTGATGAGACCACTGAAATTAGTGGTAAAATAAATTGAGCACTGGTTTGTAAGATTCAGGGCTTTGAAATGAATTAGCTCTTGAGAAATGGGAAAGAGGCTAAGAAACTGCTCAGCCTAACTACTTCACTTGAAAGAGCTTCCAGGCCACATTGCAGAGAGAAATTGCAAGTAGTGCCCATTATACTCCGAGTTAAGGAGGCAAACTAGAGTCTTGGGAGAGTGAGAGGCCAAAAGATTTCTGGCCTGAGGAAAAAAAGCCTTGTGAGGAGCAAGTCCCTAGAGATCTCTAAAGACTCTCCCTCAAGAACTCAGCTGAATACCAATGAATGTGAAGAAATCATTGCAAATAAAGAAAGAACACACATAGCCAAAGATAATAGAGAGGCAATACTGTTTCGTTCCTCCGAATTGTAAAATATTATTATTTATGACACTTGGGAAGTGTCAATAAAATGTCAGTATCAATGGTTTTATACACAGCATTGCCTTGTTTCAATGTAAGCAAAGTAAATTCATGGAGCAAAACTGAATCTAATAAATTAATCACTTCATGGCGTCAACCACTCTAAAATATTTTAAAGCCTTTTTTAATAATAAACTTTATTATAAAAATTCTCAGAAAGAAATACAAGCATCACACACCAAAATAAACCAGACCCAAAGTCTATACAACTTTCTGAATTTATATACCGTCAGAGTTGGCATTTATAATGAAGCTGTAAAACATCACATTAATATTACACTTTAGTATGAATACCTTTTATGCACTTACCCACCAACAAAACTCAAACAATCCATGACATTATTAGTGTGAAATAAATAAAATCCATTAGCTTCCCATCCTCTTTTAAAATTAATGTTATATGGGGTTGTGTTAATGGTAACAAAGAATTTTCAACAAGCACTGGTCAAATTCATATCCTGGATCTTCTAAAACTACTCGAGCTTTGCAAAATAATTGACATTCAACTGACATCAACTAGCAACTGAAAGAGAATTAACCTGTGAGATAATTTCAAAATGTCATTGTATAAATAACTGCACTATGTAGGGTTAAAACTTTAAAAACAAACCAAAAATATCAAACTTCTAGAATGAAAATGATATCAGAAATGGTTATCACAAGGTAGTTTTGATTTTTATTTACCTGATGCCTAAGGCTATTGAACATTTCTTTGTTTCTCAATCACTTGAGTTTCCTCTATAAATAGTTCCTTGTCTAGATCTGTACCCCATTTTTTAAATTGGGCTATTGGCTTTCTTGCTATATAATTTTTAAGGCTTTTAACATATTTTTGATATTAGTCCTCTATAAGATATGCATTTGACATTCACTATATTCATAGATCAGTGCCTTGTTCAACCATCATCAGAGACTCTTCCTTCCACTACAAATGGAAACAAATAGAGAGACCCACAGTCAGATATTATGTAGACAGTGAGAGACACTGGAACTCTCAAACCTCAATGGGATATCTCCACCAAATTGTCCTCTCTGAGCTCAGTGAACCCTGTGAGAGAGAAGGCAGAATGGATGTAAGAGCCAGGGGGAACAATGTAGCTGCCCATGGGGGCAAACTGAGTAGCCATCAATAATGGCACTGGGACCTATCTCCTCTGCATGAATATGGTTTTTGGGACCCCAGTCTATTTGGATGCACACCTTCTTGGGCCGGGATGATGTGGGGAGGGCTTTGGACTCTCCACAGGGCAGGGTACCCTGCCCTATCTTAAGGAAGCAGTGGGAGGGAGGAGGGGTAATGGGTGAGGGGGGGGGGACTGAGATAAAGGAGAAAGTGTACATTTTTGAATGAAATAAAAAAAACAAGAAAAGGTAGATTAATACAAAAAAAAAGAAACTAAAAAAAACAGGGCCCTCTAAATGAGCATGATCAAAGCTCATATGAAATCATTGGGATAGAAGAAGCATGCTTACGGCCTGAAGAGATCAACATTAAGCTCCTTCTGTAAATATTATGACTTCCAGTCAAGTGTTTTTAAGGGATTCCAGACATACAAAGGAGTGGTGCTATGATTCTTATGTCTTTTTTTTTCTAAATATTTATTTATTTATTATGTATACAATATTCTGTCTGTGTGTATGCCTGCAGGCCAGAAGAGGGCACCAAACCCCGTTACAGATGGTTGTGAGCCACCATGTGGTTGCTGGGAATTGAACTCAGGACCTTTGGAAGAGCAGGCAATGCTCTTAACCTCTGAGCCATCCCTCCAGCCCCTGATTCTTATGTCTTTCCTTAGGATCTTTTCCTTCCGTTGGTCTGTATTATCTGACTTTTAAGTGGTGATTTTTCTTTTATTTTACTATATTATATTTGAATAGAAATTTGTCCATTAAAGTAAATGTTAACAATGGAAGTGTTTGTTATACCTGCTGAGCAAATAAAAACCTGGCTTCATCAATGGAATGACACTAGGTATATTATACCATATCAGAGAAGATCTCATGTTCAGGACTAGTTTATCAATAAATAATGTTATCTACAGGTTTTTGTTGAGTTTTTTGGCTTTTTTTTTTGGTTTTTGGTTGTTTGTTTGTTTTTTGAGACAGGGTTTCTCTGTATCTTTGGAGCCTGTCCTGGAATTGTTGTTTTTGTTGTTCTTATGTGTGTGTGTTTGTGGTTAAATTGTGGTATTTTTTGATTGATGCATTTTTCTTTTTAGATTTGAGCATTTTACTGCTATATTAGGTCATTGGTTTGTTTATCTGAGATAGAAATAAAAGTTAAGGGGTTAGAGAGGATGAAAGATTCTGAAGGAATTCAGTGGATGGAAAGAATATAACGAAAAAATATTTAAAGTTAACATTGTTTTAAATAGTAAAAAAAGAAAACTAAGGAAAGAAACATCATTGAAAATAAAAGGTACTGTTAGCAGACTAAAGGTACCGTTAAAGACTAAAGAAAGGACAGAGTGGTTGAAAAAAATTAGAAAAAGAGCAGTAATTAGCATCATAAAAGAACAATGTAAAATATCAAAATCCACTTACCTATACAATCTGAATGAAATATAAACCCTGTGTTATGCTCAGTTTTACACAAGATTTTACCATTCCTCTGTAGTCTATCACTACCTAACACTTCCCCTGTGCCCTGATTTGGTATTCTCTTTGTGATTTTATCTTAGGTCTTATTTGACACAATTGCTGCCTGAAATGCTCTTCTCGCTCTTTCCAAATGTGGGCTTTCTCCATCTTTATGTTTGAGCTCAAATATTCATACTAAGTGATCATCCCTGAATTCCCTGCAAAGATTTCCTTTTGGATATTCTCTGCATTCTAATTTCATTCTTTTTCAAGTACCCTACTCCATTGAAATTTTATTACTTACCTCTATTTGAATATTATATTGCCTATCATGGAAACATTTTAATAGTGTTCATTAGAGTAGAAACATCACAAAGCAGGCCTGGATGTTTTGTGTGTCAGAACATTTGAATGAACTAGGTATTCTGAACATATATGAATAACTTTTATGTTGCATGAGTACATAATTAAAATTTTAATACTATGATAACTGCATACAGTTTTATTTAAAAAGTGCTTTTATTGTACATAGGCATGTGTATATTCATGATCCATTGTTTTAATTGTTATTGAATACCCTTCAAACAACTGCTTATGGAGACAGGAGCAGAGGCCTGCAACAGAGCACTGGGTTGAGCTTCCCAAGTCCAGTTGAAGAGTGAGAGGAGTGAGAATATGAGCAAAGATGTCAAGACCATGATGGGGGCACACTGAAACAACTTACCTGAACATTAGTTCCCATTAGAGAGCTCACCAATTCTGGCCAAACATGGAAGAAACCAGCATAAGACCAAGCTATACCCTCTGAATGTGGGTGACAGCTGTGTGGCTGGGGCAGACTGTGGGACCACTGGCAGTAGCAACAGGATTTGTCCCTGCTGGTTGTACTGGATGTTTTGAACCCATTCATTTTGGATGGATACCTTGATCAGCCTGGATATATGGGGGAGGGCATTGGTCCTTCCTCAGAACAAAGTACCTTGGGGAGTGGATGAAGGGTGAGGTAGAGGAAGATGGAGAAATTAGGAGGAGGGTAGGCTGTCGGAACTGGGATTGGTATGTAAAATGAAAATGATAGTTTGCTTTCTTTAAAAAAAACTGTAAAAAACAACTGATCACCAAATAAATAAAAATAATTGTGTATTTTTACCACACTGTACTTTTATTATTTTCACAAATAAAAGCATTGAAAATAATAAAACTGACAGAACTGACACAGATTTTACATCTGCATCACGTATTTGATTTCTGAGGGCGAATTTGTAGTAAATTATCTGTATGTAATAGTGGAACAAAGTATTTGTCAATATCAGTATCTTCTAATTGAAACCAAATTAAATTAAAGGGATAAGAAAGCAGCTGCTACAATCTTAATGAAATCCTGGAGGTCAAATAAAAGGACAGTGAAAAATTGCATCAACTTCTGCTTAAGTAAAAAATTACAACTGATATCTAGAAATGAAGTCACACATATACAGGATATAGAATCATCGGATTACACATCCTATGGTGCGAAAAAAAAAGAGTCACTTATGAATTGAGTTTCTTCAATTGTTTTTCTGTAACTCAGGAAGGTGTTTTATGATTCTGACTTAGTAAAGCTAAAAAAAATGATTAACTAAATATATTTTAGTAGAGTGTTTAAGGCAGAGCTTTAGTTATCTTTTATGAAAGTGATTAATAGAAATCCAATATTCCACATAACTGAAAAGCTTGTTCATTTTGGAGTCAGCTAAATTTGATATGTAGCACCCTTAGAAATTTAGAAAAACAGAACTCTATACCTTTAGTTAATAATGTTAATATTGTTCTCGTTAATTTCCACCCAAGCCCAGGACATACATGTATCCAAAAAATCTGGAATGTTTGAGTGGAAAGTTTTATTTCAAGACCCCCCACCAACCCTGAAGTTGGCTCAGTCCAGATTCCACTTCCAAGAAAGTCAGTCAAATGGTAACCCTTCCCCAGAGAGGCTCAAGACCACTCCCACAGAGTATATAAACTGTCCCCGCAGAGAAGGAACACACAGTCTTTCCTGTCTTCCTTTCCACTCTGTGCGGTTTTCCAGTCTCCCTATTCTAGCCACCCAGTAACTTTGACATCCATCAAAACTGGGCTTTTTCTAATTTGGTTTGATTTGGATTATTGAGTTGGTGGAGGTATTTGTTGGCATGAAAAATTTTTTTATCTGGAGTTTCCACTGAAGGGTTATGTTTCCCACTGATACAGTGTTGACTGGAAAACATCCTCCCATGCACCTGCTGTCCTCCAGGCTAAGAACAGCTTCATCTGGGTAAGTTCCCCTTTTCCAAATTACTGCCATTAGGGCCCAGGGACTCCAGCCATCTGCTGAAGTCATAGCCAATGCCAGGCAACTGACCAACCAGACCAGACTAGGACCTGCCTTGCCCCTGTGGTGTTTCTTCAGTAGGAGATGTCCTTCCAAGAAATTTCCCACATCTCTTTGATTTTGGACTCAAAAATCTATCTATCACAGTGGACACCATTTTACTTTGAGTCCCAAGTCTCAGCATAGACTTGAAAGGTGACCACCTCCCATTTGAAGCTGAATCCTTAATGTCCTTGGGCTTCTTCTACAAAAAGATCTTTCAAAATTGTGACTATCTGACACCTTGCATCCCTTAACACCTAAAAGTTTTTCCAGGGTAAGACAAACAAGCCCCCCATATGCCCATGGTTTCTAGATGCTGTGCTCTGGCATGACCTCCTGAACCTCTCCCTCCCCCCTTCTCTAGTTGTTTATGTTTGTCTGCTTTCCTGCCATTAATCTGGTCATGCTGGGATTTTTCTCTACAATGAATCCATTTCTCCCTGTCCATCCACTAGAACCAAATAGGCGCCTGTCCTTATGTTTCTGTTGTCCCTTATAATATCTCCTAATCTGGTACTTAAAGGGACTGACTACCTGTGTACTCCTTTTGCTTCTTCACCCTACAACAGGATTTTTAAGCTGGTCAGCTGACACATGATTCTAAAAACTTTTGTTCCTCTGTCTGTTAACATATATAAATAATATGACCATATTGTTTGTTTTATGTCTCTGTATGCCTGTATGCTTGCTTTAAAATCTGTAAAACTTGTAACTCCAGATAACAATAGCTCTGGAAAAATACTAACACGTGGGTAGCCACCATTTTGACCTCAGCACCATCTTTGGTAAGAGGACCCATGTATCCTGTACCTACTAAGGAGATATCTCGCCTATAATATTCTTTGACTTACTAAAATATTCCATCTAATCTTCTTTCCTCTACTAGCATTGGTAAGATGTAATTGATTGTGTGAACTATATGTCTAAATTTAACTTATATGTCTAATTTAGAGATGCATGACAGGTAATTGTCTCCTGATACTCAAGTGCTTTATACTTAGAGGATGGCATTTAACAAAAGAGCTTCTTATGACAGAGAGACATGCCAGCTCCTGCAGCATCCTATAGCTCCTCCAAGAAGATGCATGCTTACAGATCTTCCACCTAGAGGCTTGCTTTTGGGTATGGCAAAACCACCCACACAGAAAAAAGTTGCATATGAAACCTTTCTCTTATATAAGAAGATTTTATAGCATGCATGGATTTATGAATCTACATAAATTTTTGAAGGGTCAGTATTTTAATCTAAATAAAATATTGTTTAAGCTACTATGTAATTTATTATTTTGGATGGTTGTAGAGACATTGATAACTTCTTAATTTGATGGATTTTTCACAGTATGTATTTATATTTGTTTTATTATAATTTCTTTTTTACTACTATTTAAATTATTGAGACATGCTTATATTATAGAATGTGAAATTTTAGGTCAACATTTCATATTCACTTATATTATGTTTTTGTATATATTTGAAAAATATCAAATTAGTTTAGAATATTGTTATAATCAGTTATGTTACACAGTTTTCTTGATATTCCACCAAATACACAGTTTGGATCTCTAAAAATAATAAAACTTTTTCTATTCATTCACAAAGTTTATTTAGTTTTATAATAAATTTTATACATGTAAATATACAGAAGTAGTCACAAGTCTGAGAGGGAATTGAAGAGCATGAGAGGAGTTGAAAAGAAGGAAGGAAATGATGTAAAGACAATCCTCATACGTAAAATTCTCAAGATAAAACTAAATTAACCAGAAAGAAAATGTATTAGAGAACTCAGTCCAAGTACTCTCTGCAGATGCCCATCTGCTCCACATAGCTAGATTTAGTGCCTCTGTTCTATCACAATGATCACAATAAAGACTATATAAACCTTTATGATCAATCTAATAAAAATAATATACAATGAGTAAAATTTATAGAAAACTTAAGATACATTATTCATAATAACTATTACATATATGGTCAAAGAGTACTAGAAGGACATGAATATACACTTCCGGTAATAGCAATAAACTTATGAAAGCAACATAAATTTCTGAAAGAAATAATGAGGGTAATCCAGGATACAAAATATGAATTAAATAAAAATAGTAAAGATAATAAAGAAATAGCAAACAAAATAAAGCTGGCAAAAAATCTGAAAGTTTAAATAAACAACAAGACATAAAAAATGACAGAATATCAGCTCTTAAAGAAAAATGGGCCAAATTGGACCATTCAATCAAATAAATGATTAATTTCTGAACTAAGTATGCAGAAAGTTTAAGACACCATTAAAACTGAAAACAAAACTAGAAAGCCAGACAATAACAAAAACATATTTACAAATTTTGTGCAAAGCAATTGAAGTTCTTGACAAAATTATATATAAAAATCAGTACAATCACAGGAGCAAGATTCCAAATACAAGGGAACAGATGTCTGTTCAGGTAAAAGATTCACATGGAATATCAAAATGCTAGAAGCTAAAAGTTAAAATAATAAACTCAATGTTATATCATAATAAAATGCTATTACCTAGAAATAAATAAGAATTATAGTCCTAGCAGATTTTTTATTTTGTTTCCATCAACTTGACACAACCTAGATTTATATGAGAAGATGAAACCACAATTTAGGAAATGCTCCATAATCCTAGCCTGATGGGAAGTCTGATAGCATTTTCTAAAAAATAAATAAATAAATAAATTGTATTTGACGTGGGAGAGCCCAGTCTTTTAGGGTTTTAGAGGTGGGGTATGTAGGAAAGTATGCTGAATAAGTCACAAGGAGAAAACTAGAAAGTAACACTAATCCATGACTTCTGATTCAGTTCCTGCCTCCAGGCCTCTGCTCTGACTTTCCTGCATTTATTAACTAAGTTGCATTGACCCATAATTCTTATTATAGTAGAAACCTAACTAGGCCAAGTATGGAATGTGGCAAGAGTGAAGATTTTCTAAATGCATCATACTGTTCTGTAATAATGATCTCAATCTGTTGCAAAGAAAAATTTTCTTGAAGAACAATATGTACACTTATTTGTGGGTATAAGAAAAATTGTTTACAAGGTAATTGGAGATTTTGCTGTTTTGGTAAGAGGGGCTATAGGTTCTACTCTAAGATTATTGCTTCTCTAGTTCTTGATGGTTGGTTCGGTTTCCAGAACTGCATGATTTCCCTCTTGGTAGATATGAAGTCCAATTAGAGAGTTGTTGTTTACTGCCAAGGAACGTGTGCCTTTAAAGTACCCTTAACATCATCAAGCCATACTGATTGTGGTTTTGGTTCATAGACATTATAAATGAGGAGTGTTGGTTGCTTCTCTTCTGTTGATAGTTCCTTTTGCTGTCATGAAAACTAGTTTGTAAGAAGGAGGCTTTCAGATCAGTTTCTGCTCAGGAGGCTTGGAGACCCTTGAAAAATAACTCAAAAGAGGGCTTTTCATGCCTGGTATATTTTAAAGGTGGTCTTTGTCTCTTGTAAGGAATGTTGTCAGCCCAGATAAGAAATAATATTAACATCATATATGTATGTTTATACTTAGAATTATAAGTATAATGGAATTTTCATACATAATTGTATGATTTTTGTGACTTTTTTGGATACCCTTACTGTTATTTCACTATCATACTTATTTTATGTTTATCTCATTGACTCATCTCTAAAAAGTCCTGTTGTCCCATTGAAATCACTTGGACCCTGGCTATGTCCTTCTCTGTTGCCACACAACTCCTCTTTCCTAGCAATGATCCCTTCTCATTTTCTTGTTTCTGCAGTTCCTCAAAGATATGTACTCACATCTAAAGAATTGGAGCTGGAAGCCTCCAATTCAACAGCGTACCTAAAAGTTCTCCTTCAGGATCTAGATTACCTCACTCCATATGATCTTTTTTGTTTCTATGCAGTGACTGGAAAAAACGTTCATGATTTCAATTTTCTTTACAACTTAGTCATATTCCATAGTATTTGTGTACCACATTTTCAGTATCTATTTGTCAGTTGAAGAAATTAGTTTGTTCCCAGTTCCTAAAAATTGTTAATAGAGCAGCAATGAACAGTTGACCAAGTTACATATCTGGGTCATGGAAGGTTTATTTTTACCTTTTAAGAATTCCCCAAACTAATTTCCATAGTGGCTGCACCAGCTTTAAATCTCACCAATAGTGAATGAAGATTCTGATTTGCTCACTCAACAACGCCCCACCCCTGTAAGCATTTGTTGTCTGTTCTGTAGATCTTTGTCATCCTGACTGAAGTTAGATGAAGTCTCAAAATCATTTTGATTTTCTAATGGTACTTTTTTTTTCAAATTGACTGCACATAACCATAAAGTGACTATGTGTTGCAAATATAGAAAAGAATTGTCAATCTGTGAGATGCCGGTATTATTCAAGCTTTGGTTTAATCATATGTTTGTCTTTCACCTGTCAATTAAATTCAGAGTATTAGGATTATTGTCAGATTATGAAGTTCCAATAAAAGATGTGACTGCCGGGAAGCACAATTCAATAAAAGCCATTTTGTCATCATTTATTAAAGAAACCTCTCAAAAACTGTAAATACTATTGCTTACTCCATGTGATGCATGAAATGCTAATTTAATTATTTTACTGTTAATGGTGTATTTTCCTTTTTATTTACTGTTGTCCTTTTTAAGAGGTAGATGTTAATGTATTTTCAAAATTGCAAGTAATAATTTTAGGGTTTTGAATTTTAGGTGATCTTTTACACACTGACATTTAATTAAGCCATAGACAAATTTATATCACTTTTCTCTAAGTTCTTAGTAATATATTTAGCTTTTATAAAGGCATGTCAAACTCTTATAAAATACCTTATTATTCTTTCATCCTAAGATGTCTAGAAGACATTGAGTTACCCAGGAATTCCTCAAGCTTGTAACTGTCTTGCTTCTTTCTGTCTCTTGTGAGGTGTGATTATAAGGTTATATCATTACACCTGGATTTACTGTTTATCTCTATGTGTAAATCCTGACTTTTTGGATTTAATATTTTTATTTTATTTTAAAATGAATGGAGGTTTCTTGAAATTTTTCTGCATACTGTATGTGTAAGGGGTCCTGCAGGATCATAAAAGTGTGTTTGATCTGGAACTAGAAGTACAGGTGATTTAAGTCACAGTATGGGTGCTGAGAATTGAACCAAGGCAGCTAGTGTTCTTACCCTGTGAACCTTCTTTCCACCCTTTAAATCTCTGCTACATAATGAAAAGTAGTTTGAACCCACGCAGTCCGTAATGTTCATTTTATATAATCAGTCAGTGATCTAAACAACAATAATAAATAAATCAAAATGTTACATTAATTATATTTAAATTTTGCCAACCTAATAACTTTGTATTAGGTTATATTATATTGTTATTTTAATTTTTGTATCATTTCTTCCTTCTCTGTCTAAACCTATATATTCTTCCCTGCTCTTTCAAATTCGTGGCCACTTTTATTAATGAAAAGTAGTTTTAAATATGTGTTATAATTAATATTCTTAAGTATAATATTGTCAATATGAATAATGTTACCTATAGGTACATTTTCATCACTGACCATTTGTTATTGAATAAGCAATTCATGTGTTCTTTCCTGGGGAAGACCAATTTTTCCACTCTTATGTTCTTGCTTAGATAATGTTTTGACAATCATAATTAGTTTTCCTTTATCATTTTAATTTCCCTAAAAATATTTCACATTTCATTATGTACTACCTTATGTTATACAAAATAATATGTAATAAGTATTTCAAATTACGATAAACAATAAATCGCATGCATGTTGACTAGTCATTTGTGGCATATTTAAATATTCATAGCAGATCACATTTATTTTTGGGTAACATCTTTTCTCCTTCTTTGAGGGAAGGTAAATTTTCACACTAGTCTGTAGTCCAGAGTGACTCGAAAATTGTCTTCTGTTAGGTCTCAGAAATCTTGGACAAATGGCTAACTGTGGTGCCTATTAAGACATCAATCCAGCTCAGTACCTGTGGCCCCTACCAACACTTCTCATTATACCCCTACCCTAAACCTCTCCTGCCCAGGGGCTGGGCTTCTGTTTGTCTTCCCCCAGCTTGATGCCTATATATTCCAGCCATTTTGGCTATTCAGATCTCTTGGCTTATACTTTAGGAGTCATTTGCTACTCCTTTTTTCCCATTTTTTTTCGGTCATTTCCTTTCCCTAGCTTCAAGATTAGTCCAAACTACAAAGTGTGTTGTCTTGATTAAAATAGCAAAAATTAAATATTTGATCATGAAAAGTAAACAGATATATTTCTTTAGGCCTCTATGTAACTGGAAGATGATCCTTTCATTTTTTTCCTTGAAACTGCAATGCTGATAATCCAAAATGATAGAAAATAAATAATAACATGTTACTAGTGTGATACTTGTACAGTTTACTCTGAAATTACTACAAAACCAAAATCTATGCAATTAACATGTAAAACTACAAATTATGGTGAAAAATATGGTATTTTCCCCAAAGAGCATGATAAGAAAAATTGGCTGCAGGTGGTCTTCATGCATGCATGGAGAGCCATGACACATTAGGAGCTCATGCACTCAGTGTTTTAGCATGTAGATTTTATGTTTGAGGGTTAAAATAAGGAGAAAAATGGCCTGGATGCTTGAATTGTGTGACAATTCTATTTAAGACACACAAGGTTTATTAAAGACCAAAATACA
>JAQHUG010000142.1:1575797-1587711 GCA_028555095.1 Dicrostonyx torquatus
CTATGACTAAGGCAGCCACTTCGGCTCTTGGATCCACCTTTCTTGACTTTCCAACATGGTGAAGATATATTTACCACTAAGTCTGGGAGCCATGTTTGCCACCCAAATTTCAGAAGCCATTTTCTCATGCCACCATCAATACCTTGAAGCACATTGCCCATAAGCTCCATTCAATTGCTTTGTTATAGGATCTCCTGAAGGAGCCAGAGCCATTTTTGCCACTAGCATGAAAAAGGAAGCTCTTTGAGTAAGAACCAAAATATCAAGTTCAGAAAAAAAAAAACCTGATCATTGTACAGTCTAGAAAGAGTGCTGAGGCTCTAAAACAATGAGTCAATGTCAATGCAAGGGAGCAGTAAGGGAGCACAAAGGACCATGTCTGGATCAGGCCCTCATCCATGTGAATTTTCTGCTAAAAGCAGCCCCCTTTTGAATGTTAGAACTGTTAGTACAAAACATATTTCTCTGCTTGAAGGAAATATGCAATAGATAATTATTCTCCAAACTGTGCACAAATGCAGCCCAGTAACATAGATTCAGGTTGACTACAAGAACATGTTGTGACACTGAAATAGTTCCATTACATTTTTATGATGGAAAAACAAAACTAAGTAGTAAGTCCAGACACACTATGAAATATGTTTGGGAGAAAATTGAGTTGACAGGAAAATATGTTAGAGCTCTCCAAAACTATCTTAGGGCACTCTTAACATTTGTATTGCTGGACATCTCTTAGTATACCACAAAATTTTTACCAGCAGCTCTGAGAACCACGTTTGCCATCCCAACTTTCAGAAACCAAAGAGGTGTTAGGTAAGACACAGAATTTGTCAAAAAAATGGCTATTTAAAAACTAAAGATATCCCCACATAATTTTTNTTTCTCCCAGCATTCAGTTTAATTTTCCCCATCTAGCTCTATTCTGGTCTGCTATAGGCCCAAATAAGTTTCTTTATTAATCAATGATAATCACAGCATACAAAGGGGAATCCTGCATTACATGAAGGCAGAAATCATGGCAGAAAATAGAAAGGCACAGTAATGGAAAAGTAGCTGAGAGCCTTCATCTGATGCCCAAGTACAAGGCAGAAACTAAATTGGAAATGCAAGGGGCTTTAGAATTCTCAAGCAGATTCACCTCCAACTAACATACCTCTTCCAATAAGGTCACAACATTTTGAAATCAATTCCAAACAGTCTTCAAACTAGGGCTACAGAATTCAAATATATTAGTCTATGGTGGCTATTCTCATTCAATTCACCAGAGTACCTCATCTTTCCAAATTTTCCTTGTTCTTTTTAAACTTCACATTGCTTCCATACCATGTTGTAACTGAAATGCCAACTATACAAGACTATGTGTGGTGAAGACAAGATCCATTTATAAAAAAGTATGAGTCTGCATATAGGCTTACTCAGAGAAGATGTGGAACTGTAGAGATTTGATAAAGTGAATGGAATCCAGAACATATTTTTAATCTATAGAATACTGAGGCAGAGTATGTATCACTAACTTCAAAATTATTTTAATAATTCTACTGAGTGTACATTCCAAGGATAGTCACTAAATAACATTCCAAGTGTGAAGAGCACCATATTTAATTTCTCTCTGAGGTAACATAGCACAAAACAGAAGCACATTTTGAGAACTACAATGCTTTATTTTACTTTCTTCTTTTAAGTTTATTAAAACCAAGATTAGTTATTATTAAAGACCTTATAATTTTATTTTGTTTTGTTTTGTTTTCCATACTGGGCATTGAAGCCAAGGTCTCATAGGAGCTAAGACAGCTCTCTACCTTTAAGGTTCACTCTTTGCCTTAGCTTCTGAAATTATAGTTCTAGCATTTATCTGGAGAATTAATACCTACTTCTTTTATCGCTGTTTGGCCATCACATTGAAATGATGTTTATAAACTACCAGTTATTTATTGGTAAATAGGATTTGGGGGTTCTTTTTACTCTCAAGATAAAAAAGTGCTTAAGAAATTCTGGGAAATAAAAAACTGAGATTAATACTTTGAAGATATTTTTGGAAGTCATCAATATAGAAATATAACAATGAAACCAAATCCCAGAGTGTACTGAGCTTGCCCTGCAAGGATGTCTCTTGAACATTGCCCTTTGAAAATTCAGTGTTTCATTACTGAATTGTGCTGACTATTAAACATATGTCCATTTGGTATTGATACAGGAATTATCAGAACAATCATTCCATGTGGGAAACAATATATTTCAGAGAAATTATGCAACTTGTCTTATCTATATATCACAGTGTTGCCAGACTTCAGATTGCTTTTTAACTAAGGTACTTTATTTTTAAATCATGATAGGAAACAAAATGGAAGAATAAGTACCTTATAAGTCAGAAATAAACTTCTAATTAATTTAAGTATTAGCACCTGGGTATTCATGTTTAATAATGTACATTATAATAGTCTGATATTATCCTAATGTTTTAAAAATTAATCTTTAAAAGGACAAATGTTTCACATAAAAATTTGTTGAGCTCTTAACTCTTATAAGAAGTACTTGGTTTTACAGCCTAATTTATTGCATTAAATAATTAAAATAAAACTATATAAAGGGTATTAACATATAACATTTAATTGCAGAGTTAAATTACTTTGTCAAAAATTACAGCATAAATTATGAAAACAAACTGAAGTTCATTTACAGCATTCCTTATGGGCATGCTTATCTATGGGGATACATATTATGAGCGAGTTCATGATTTCTTCTGTTAGGTCAATATATCAACTAATATTTTCATTCAAAACCCTACTTATTTGAAAATAGTAATGAAAAGTTTTAGAGAGTTGAAGATTTATAAGATTTTGGCAAATGAAAATCACCCCCACTACCCCAATAAATGACATTTGCATTACAGTCCTAAAATTTATGACTGGTATAGTAAGGAAACAGCTTTATTAACAAAACATCTACCTTGTATTCTCTATCTCATACTCCTCTTTTTATAGCATGGATGTTTTGGATGGAAAGGCAAAATACCTAAGTCATGGGAATACCTAACTTAGAAGGTACTTATTTTTAAGGAGAAGTTGACTATCTATAGTCTTGTCCTGCACTCTTTAACTTTTCTATAAATGTTTGCCAACCATAACAGCATGAAAATTATTACTTGGGACAATATTAAGAAGTGTTTTTCATGCCCCTACAGCTGTGTTTTTCATGCAAATATTCTCAACAGAAGAAAGTGTTTTTGCCATGCTAGCCTTAGTTACATGTCTGAGTGTGTGAGTACATAAGCATTTGTGTGGAAAATTTAGGTGTCATTTTTACTGGTCTTTTACCTGTTTGGTTAGAGGTACCCCAACATATTTATGTTATTTGAGACTACATTAAAGGATGTTATTTCTCTGATTTCTTTCTCAGGCCTATTATAATTTTTCTAAAGATGTTTATTAGCTGTAGGAATTCCCTGGCAGAATTTTTGGGGTCACTTACATATACTATCATATCATCTGCAAATAGCAAAAGTTTGGCTTCTTCCTTTCCTATTTATAACCATTTAATCTCCATATTCCTTTGTTGTCTTATTGCCTTAGCAGGAACTTGAAGTACTATATCGAATAGATACGGAGAGAGTGGATGGCCTTGTCTTGTTCATAATTTTAGTAAAATTGTTTTGTAATGAGATAATGTTGTAGTTTTTATTTCCTCTCAGTTTACTTATATGGGGCATTACATTGACAGGTTTTCACATATTGGACATTCCCTGCATCCCTCTGGGATGAAGCTACTTGATCATGGTGGATCTTTTTTTTTTTTATGTGTTCTTGAATTCAGTTTACAAGTATTTTATTGAGTATTCTTGCATCAATGTTCATGACGGAGAGAATGGTCTGTAATTCTTTCTTTGTTGAGTCTTTATGTGGTTTNGCCTAACACTAACATCACTAGCCTGTCAAAGTTTTAAGTTTTGTTTCACTCTCAGTGTTATGGCCAGAAGTGTTAGAAAGGCAAAGTCTACACCTCACCTCCTTGGGCACTGGGGAAATATCTGGTCTCTAGAATTCCTTCTGTGTCTTGATGCCCCAGCTCACTCTATCACATGTTACCATTGCTGCAATTTGTGTACACCAGAAGCCAAATGAATTGAGCCACTGTATCTTGGATTTACACTTCAAAATTGTGACTAAAGTTTTATTTATTTTAGTGGGTGATCTTCCCAAGTACTAGTGGGTGATCTTCCCAAGTACTTTACAGTGATATGAAACTAACATATAGTTTTCTATGAAAGTGTAACAATAGGATAGACTTGACTTAGCCACTTCACGTTATTCTAAACTCTGAGATGAGTCTAAACAACAATAGATAAAGAAATCATTTAGGGTAAAATATATAATTAAAAATAGATTTCAACCTTGCAAACAATGTGACCTGATAGTTCAATGCATCACTCTAAGCCTTCTGTTATTAAAATAACTTCTAAATATCAGTGGTCTCATTAATCATCAATTAAAAAAAGTTCATTCTAGAAACTACCTTATGAGGTTTTGAGCTTCAAAGGGTAAAAAGTGTTAGATTCAATGCCCATGAATTTCACAGTTAAACTAAGTGCATTTTACAAATCTAATTTGACTAATAAATAATTATTCCAATGCTTCAATATTATCTTCAGTATTAGTAAAGGTTATACTTGACTCAAATCTCAAATAGTCCTGTTTTAATATCTAAAATTATTGTGAATAAAATCTTCTAAGTAGAGTTGATGACTTTTACTATTATTATTAATATTAGTTAATTTATCACAAAATATGTTTTCTTAAGTAACATGGGCACTAGTGACTCCCAAAAACCACTTACCAATTTCCAACATCAATCAGCCTTTGCACTGATCTGTATTTCTCTCTTTTTCTTAGAAATATGTAAATTAATTTCTGTTTATTAAAATGGCAGTTAAACATTATTCCTCAGTTCTATTATTATGCAAATAATAGGAAATGAGAAAGGTAAGTACAAATATCCAGTATCTTATCCAATAAAAACTTGTACTTGACCAAGTTAGATATGCAAGGAGTGATTTATGTCTGGCTAGAACATAATGTTGAAAGGTCATGAAAGTGAATGGCACAAACCTAAAGTTAAAAACGTGACTGGAGTGTTTGAGGTCATAGACTGTAGGATAGCATATAATCTTTTAATTCATACATGGATGTAGCAAAGAGAACATAAAGTTTGTGTTTGTGACAGGAGATAGTTATATGAGCTTAAGTATACAAGTTACATTCCTCCCTTTTGACAGGAGTTGGAGAGAGTTTTACCAGGACTTCTCAGAGTTGTGCCCTCATCCTTGAACAAAGTTTAGAGATGTAGAAATGGTAAATGTCTTTTAAAATATTCTTCCTTCAAGGGGTCTTAAGGGGTTGAAAGAACCAGAAGAACACAGTCCACAGAATCAACTAAGCAGGGCTCACAGGGGCTCACAGATTGAAGAAGCAACCACAGAGCCTGCGTGGATTTGCGACACCTCTACATATATTCTACGGTTCTGTAGCTTGGAGTATTATTATTTTTTGACTCCTAGAAATTAGAGTGAAGATTTCAATGAATCTTTTGCTTGCTCATGGGGCCTTTTATCAATTACTGGTCTGCCTTGTCCAGGTTTGATGCAAGGGTACTGATCTATTCTTAATGCATCTTGATGTGGTGAGAGGTCAGTTGATACAGGGAGACCCTGTTCTTTTTATTAAGGTGAGTGGAAGGGCAGTGGATCTGGGGAAAAATGCAGATGCAGGGGGAGAACTGCAAAGAGAAGAGCAAGGGATGTACTGCATCAGAGAAGAATAATTTTAAAAATACAAAGTTAAGGTTTTAATATGACTAAGATTACTAAACAGTCCTCTGCAGTTTAGTCAGGGGACCTGAGGAAAATCCAAAGTTCATCTTAGCAGAAATTTTTTTTAAAAAATCACTAATAGATTTTTCAATCATAATTATTTTTTCCAGAATTATTTGTATGCAACATAGTGATGGTGGTATTGCTATAAACATTTTTATATCTTTCTTTACATTTACAAGTTAGCAAATTATTAAGTCTTTCCTTTTAGTTATAGGGTTATGAATCTTTAAAGGACATATTGATTTTCTAAGTCTGTTCTGTCTTTATTCATCACATTAAATTGTTAACAACAGCTTCTCCCTAATCAGCAATCAATTGAGTATAAGGCATTAATATGAGCATTCACATTCTTTTGTTTTTAATTATATAAAAGCTAGTACTAATCTTAGTTTTTAGAATGTTATATTTGAATTTCTAAGTGTTGAATAGTAATTGCATTTAAAACTGACTTCTATTTTCACCCATTAATTGATCTGACATCCTTAGTTTTCATATGAAGATTTCCTCAGGTCCATCTGTTAACACAGGATGTTAATTGCTAAGAAACAAGCATGTGTACCCGCAATGATATTCAGATATGAGATGAGCTCTAAGGATGTTCACTGCTACTATGTTACCATGGCTTCTTGAATATTTCAGTCAACACAGGCAATATATATTGATGCATGCCTCTTCTGGCTTTCCTCAATACATATATATATATATATATATATATATATATATATTCATTAAAAACTTACTAAACCTTGATGTTTATTCATTAAAAACTTACTAAACCTTGATGCTTGAAACATCAATAAATTCATTCATTTTAGTATTCCCATATGAACAAAATCTGTATTTCAGAATTACCATACCTTTACCAACACAAAAAGTAGAAAACCACATAAACACTTTTACTTCTCTCCTTTTTATAATTTAGATTCATTGCATACACTTTAGTAATACATTTGAAATAACAGATTATTTTTTATTTGAGTCTCTAGTATAATTATGTAATTTATTTAAAATGATTATGGATTGATCTGTTTTTGCTTATATAAATATAAGGCTTTTTCTTTCACTTCCTTTCTGGTTTTCTTTTGTAAGTTAGTGTTGATTCATTGTTAAGAAAGTAGACATGCAATACATTACTAAAAATATAATTTAAAGGAATGAATACTCAGGAAATAATCATTTTTTCCTGTAGGTTTTAATCCATTCTCCAGTGCTACATATTAAGTCAGTTTATTTGATTTTCGTCTTAATCACTCAATAATTGTTTTGGCAATGATGCAAAGTCACATACATTTATTTATTGATTTATTCATTTCTATTGCTGCTCTAAATGATAGAAACATCCCATTATTTATTTAATTTAACCTTTATCACTATGTATTAAGAAATAGTCTTTGCAGTTCTTACATCTTCCTCATTTTTACACCTACAGTTTGACATTACAGATATTTAGTACAGCAGATAGCAATATTCTGTTGGATAAAGCAGGCATTTTCTCTTCCTTGAGAATTGGTATATCAGTAATAACTTTAGTTATACTTTTTCAATGCAGTAGGGATTTATTTACATGAGGAATAAATAAATAATTTAGCTAATATGAAGGTTGATATTTTTCTAATTAGTGATTATAGAAGATAACTATTACTTTACTTTTGTTAAAGGTACTTTTTCTAAATAAAAACATTGAAAATACTGTATATGAACCTGAATTTTATCATATTAAGCTCAATTACTAGACCTGTATGTGTATGTTTACATTAACATTCATACTATAGAAATGTAGACTCTATATAGTATTTGTTTTATATATTTAGAGTCATCCATTATCTAATGTTTCTAAAGTATTCTATATATTTTGAAAATGCCTTGACTTTAAAATTTATATCAAAAGATATGCTAGTTTGGAGAAGAAATTTTGCTGTTCTTTCCACAGGAAATGAGGGACTGTGGATTCATTCTACATTAAAAAAAATCAGGTTTGACTAAGGAAGACCCCCTGAGAAATATCTGATAGGAGGAATGGCTGAGATGTCAGAGTTCTACATCCAGAACTTTCTGCGCACAAATGCCCTTCTGCACTTTGTGTGCTACCATACAGTTCCTGAGCTTCTTCAGGCAAGGCACTGGAGGTTGAAACACACAAAAAACACACAGACAGGGAGACAACACAGACAGAGAGACAGAGACATGGACCTCTAGCCACTGGTAAGAAGCCCTTAATTCAGTAGTACTATGGAGGCTTATATACCCAATAGTCAGGTGGGCCAAGAAGGTGAAAACCTTATCCTCTAATCCTCAAGGCACAGCAACACGTGCTCATGACACATAGCTGGTAAACAACTCTGACACAGCTTTTAGTAACTCGAACCAGAAGGAAAGAAAAGATCTGTAGCAGGGAAGAGCAGCTGGAAGCCAGGACTCCAAATGGTCCCAACAAGAACTGTTCAAAGATTATTGCCTGAGATCATCAAGCCACACAGGATATTCCAGTCAGGATATAATCATAATTCTAAATTTTCTTTAGGTCCCTATAAGATTATCAGCACCCCAATCAGCAGGAAAAAGCCCATATTCCCAAAAAATGTATTATGGATGTTTTCTTAGAATGTTGGTTACAAGTTGTTATGGATAATGGTCAATAAAAGATTTTTAAAAAGAGATTCATATTAGAGTTCTTGTTTAAAAAAAGGGGGAGTTCTGGGGCACAATGGTCTATACCCAGTCACATGTATTTTAAATAAACATCTATTTGCCAGTAGCCAGTAAAAAGTACAGACAGGGCAGCAGGCAGGAAGTAGAGGTAGGGCAATGAGAATTCTGGGAGAGGGAAAGCTTATTCTTTAGTTGTCACCAAAACACAGAGGAAGTCAGACACAGAGCAAGCAAGATGTCACTGCCTTGCCGAAAAAAGTACCAAGCCACATGGCTAACAAGGACAAATATTATGAACTAATATAAGTTAAAAGAGTTAATAAGAAGCCTGAGCTATTAAGCCAATCAGCTTATAATTAATATAGACTGCAGGAACCAGGCAGGACAGAAGTCTCTGACAACAATTTATTTTTTGTTTCAAAAGATCTTTAGAATTTAATACATTTCATAAAAATGTTACTATAATTCCTAAATTGCAATTTTTCTTCAAGATTGCCATTATGATCATAAATTATGAAAATATTTTTGAAGTTAAAAAAGTGTAGTTCATTTAAAATGTAATGTATAATTAGGAAATATAGATTGTTAATGAATAATCATCAATAAAAATCAAGTTTGTAGTCATGTTAGTTAGATTTCCTATATATATAGATAAATATATTTCAGATAGGCATTCTTCATATATTTCAAAGACTATAGAATAATGTTTTAATAACTTAAGACTCTTCATGACAATGAGACACGTCTGCTCCTGGCAGCACCAAGAAACTTCCTGAGGAAGATGGGCATCAAAATGGCTACTTATGGAGTTTGCTAACCATTTGGGCAAGAAACTGCTTCTGCCTGGACTGCTTAAATGGACACAAAGAACCCACAGAAAGAGGACTGCTGAACTTGCCTAAAGGTGAGATGATCATTCAGGGTTCCTGATTCATAAAAGAGTCTGCGAGACATTCTGCAGGACAAAAAAGAAAGTGACTGAACTGTCTGAATTTTCCTGTTTCATGGAAATGTCTGCTGGATGCTATGGCCTGTAGGCTGAAGATGGATGCCCCAACACACAGAGGAACTTTGGGTGACTGTACAGGCAGTGAGATGTCTCTGTCACTTGTAGATTTTTGTAAGTTGCTTACTTCTTGTTTACTTAGGTAATATTATATCCTTCTGGAGTCTTTGATGGAGTTGAAGTATTTATAGTTATAGTTTTCCTTTTTTATGATAAAAGATAAAATAGATATAAATATGATAACTGTAATTCTTGCTTGTTAACTCTTTTGTTATATGTAATTTTATTATGTTCAAATGAAAGCCTTTCTTTTTGCTTAAACAGAAAAAGGAGAAATGGTGTAGGAGTGTCCTTGTATATTTCTGTTGCTTTCATTGGTTGAATAAAGAAACTGCCTCAGCCTTCTGATAGGGCAGCCCGTAGGTGGGCAGAGTAGACAGAGGTTGGGAGAAAGAAGGCAGTGGGGCAGACACCATGTTCATTCAGCCCAAGATGGACTTTGGTTAGAATCTTCCTGTTAAGCCATGACCACGTGGTGATACACAAATTATTAGAGATGGATTAAACTAATATGTATAAAAGGTTAAAACTAATGGGCCAGGCAGTAATTTAATTAATACAATTTCCATGTGGTTATTTCAAATGTAAGCTAGCCCAGTGGCTCGGAGCCAGGCTGGATGGAACAAAGAGCCCTGTGCTCCTCTCAGATACTAGGAACACAGCCTGTGCCTCTTACTACATCATGCTATAATGGTCTGCTTTAATATTGGTGAAAAAAACAGCTAAGATATGTGACTATGAGCTGAAAATTCAAAACAATAACCCAAAATATATTATTCCCTCTTTAAATATATTTTATTGCATATTTTGAAATAACAACAAAAAAGTCTGAGTACATATTGCAGGAGTCTCTGTGACTCTATATCAAGCAGAGTGTAGGTCTGCAAGAGGCAAGAAGGCAGTTCAATCAAGTATTCACATTTGGTTGAAGTCTGACATTGAGTAGTTTTTTTAGTTTCAAACTTTGAAAATCTGACACTGAATAGGTTGTTTTAGGCATATTCTACCAAAGTAAAAGTTGAAAAAAGTTTTCCCAGTGCCTTATTGCACTGACCAGCTTTTAACAGCCCAATTTACCCATCATCATCCAGACCTTTCCCACCAGCTTGAGATAGCAGATAAAGAAAGATGCCCTGCTTCTTCTTTCAAGGATTTTAATTTTAATATTCCTAATTTATTACAGTAGTCTTAATTGTCAATTGGATTCTATCTGCTACAGTTTGACACATGTAGCAAATGGGCATCTATATTTAGAATTGATACTAAATGAAGAATAACAATGACATTAAAATTGACAAAACCTTAAAAGTATAAAGAAAAATTTCAAAAAAATATAGAAAGATGCACTTGAAAGCTCTTTTAGTGTTTTATCCTAGAATAATATTATCAATAATAAAATACAGCAGTATAGAAAAGTTTCTTCAAAACCATGTATGCAATTTATTCAACCCTTGGTCAAATTTTCTATGACAGAATTTTGTGAACTATTTTGAAATAGCACAAGTCAGAATATGGTAATCTTGGAACCAATACACATACCTTTTCATATGTTAGGAAAATAGCTTCTTAAAGGGAGAAACTATATCATAGTTTATAATTTGTAATCTAATATATCACATCTCACCTTCAACGTACATAACTTTTGTTCCTATTTTCTTTGCCCTCAGTATGTAGTATTATGTTTTGGTAGCTTATGTCTATTTTTTAGCAACCTAGCAGATGTCTCATATACAAAGTCCTCAGACACATCTTTCAGTCATTCAAGCAATCTTTTTCTTAAACATTTAGTGATATCCATTTTCTTCTCTCTGTCTCTCTGTCTTTCCTTTGTTTCCTCTGTGTATGTGTGTATATGTATATAAAGTACACATTATTCTTACAATATACAGAATGGAAATTATCACAAAGTTTTATACTTCTTATATAATTACATAATGATTTAAAATGAAATGATATTCTTTGTATATTTTGGCAATCAGCCTTCTATCTGATTTGGGGATGGTGAAGATTTTTTCCCATTTTAGGCTGCCATTTTGTCTTGTTTAGCATATCTTTTGCTTTACAGAAGCTTCTCAATTTCAGGAGGTCCCATTTGTTAATTGTTTCTCTCAGTATCTTTGCCACTGGGGTTATATTTAAGAAGTGGTCTCCTGTGCCACTGTGTTCAATTTTACTTCCCACTTTCTCTTCTATGAGGTTCAATGTGATTGGTTTTATGTTGAGGTCTTTGATCCATTGTTTTGTGCATGGCGATTGATATGGATCTATTTTCATTCTTCTACATGTTGATATCCAGTTATGTCAGCACCAATTGTTGAATATGCTTTCTTTTT
>JAQHUG010000142.1:1619627-1630531 GCA_028555095.1 Dicrostonyx torquatus
TCATCATATAATAGAAACATCATTTACTTTTGTTAGTATGTACTCAAAGCAGCAAACTATATTTTTAATATTTGTGGATAGAAAAGAGTCACAAAGAAATGATTTTTCATTGATCTTTTGATCTTTATAAAAACAATTTAATGTTTTAAGATTATTGATATGGATGAATATGTTTTGAATTGTGGAATGTACTTGAACTTTCAGAAAAAGTGAACAACTCTAAATTTTGGATAATTTGTTTCTCAAAGTTCCCTTTGCTAGAATCTTCATCCCCATTGTTTTGGTTCATTAAGCAATATTGGGTATCCTTAAGAGGAAAGTTTCCTTTGAAGCTGTTAAATCATGGATTCATCAAGTTTGGAAGATATTAGTGGATCAAGATATTTCCTGGGAGAGTAGATTAGGAATCAAGGTCTGGCAAATAATCAGTCTTTTGTTTCTAGACTTGGACTCTTTTTCAGTAAGATCAAATGTTATCTCTTCAAATATCTTCTTTGTGATCAAAATATCATCATTTCTTTTTGCTATTACATCGCAAAACAAACTGACTATAAGTTTCACAGATTGATAGTCTGTTTATATAATCCTTACGTGAATCATGAGCAATAAAAGAGAGTATAGATTTAATAATACCTTTCTTTGGAAAGTAGACTTAGAAATATAAAATTCTAAGAAGCTGTCATAATTCTAAGTAATGCAACATATCATTTAACAGGTATGTTAATGTATAAGCTGTAACAAATACTGATTTCTTCAAATTATTTTGAAGGGCTTCTTTAGATAATGACAGCATTCCTTTGAAATCCCATTGCTTACATATCAACTTACATAAAATATGCATCATCATGCTAGAATTGTTGATTAAATCTCTCATTTCTTCAGTAATTGACAGGGATTAATATTCAATTAGCATAACATCAATGCTTGATTACAAAAGATAAATAAGCATCCAGTCTTATTAGTATATTCTAAGATAATTCAAGAAGCTTAAAAAAGACAGTGTCAGGATACAGAGAATTGAAGGATAGTGTTATCCTTTAAATTAAAATTATTTGCTACAATAGCTTAGTACTTGCCTTCAACACTATTTTAAATGTCCAAAATCATTTTTTCCAATTGAATCAATCTTGTGCTATAAGTTTCTAATGACTGGGACTCCACATCCATGTTCTTTTATAACTGCTATTTATCTTTACCATGAAAGTTCATCCAAAATTCTTAGTTAAGTATAGTTTTAAAATTTTTTTAGGTTATACTTACATCAAGTCCTTCTTCTCTTTAATATCCACAAGCCCATGTAAGCTAACCCATCAGTCTAGCTCTTCAAATCCATAAACATTTTTATTTAATTATTACTTCATGCATATCTGTATGTATGTGTTTGTACACACACACACATATATGTACACGCACATATATATGCTTATAGATATATAAAATGCATAAGTTAGACATGGTCAGTATGTATGATATTACATGTATCTGTCCATGTTCAGTGTTAACCACTAGTTATTGCAGAATCTTGGAATCCCAGTCGTCCTTCAAGACTTTGTTTCAATTAGGAATTGATGAACAACCAAGTTCTGGTGAATAAGCCTTCAGAAAATATGCAGGGGTTGGAAATTTAAATTTTGGGAAGCATTTACCTCCTTATAGATTGGTAGGTCTTTTTTTCATTCTCATCTATCTCCAAAACTGTGTGTGTGTCATGAACTTCTTGAACCCATTTGTTGTCCTGCCACACAATATCTATGGACAGTAGCACAATATACAGAGGATAGAGAAAGAAGAACAGAAATGAGGTTAGTTATTGATAGAAATATTGAGCTGTGGGACACTTTTCAGGCTTTGATACTTTAGCAACTTAAGCTGGGTGTGGCACACATGCCTAAAATGTCAATACTTAGGAAGCGCAAATTCTACAGAGTGCATGCCAGTCTAGAATACGTGTCTCCATATCTTAAACAGATAAACAAAGAAAAGAGAAAAAATAAAAGATAATGAGGTTGACTAAACAAAAAAGTTTAAGTAACCTCTCTTTGGGGTATGAGCACTAATTTCCCTATATGGTTGGATTCCATCTAATCTGGGTTCTCTACTTTTCATTCCTAGTATTCTTAATAGTAAAATCGACACAGATGTCAAGTTTTGAATGAATTGTGAAAGGAAGAAATCTTGCAGAGACACAGAGAGAGAGGGAAAAAACAAACAAGATAGGGAAATTCTTATTTGGTATGTTAAAATTAACTGCTAATTGGAAATACACTACACTTAGTGGAGGGCTTCCCTCTTTTGTCTCACACCCAAGTCTGTCTGTTTCATGGACTCTCAGTTCACAGTACCTGCTTCCTCCTCTTTTCTTTTCTTTCTTTCTTTTTTTTATAAACAGTCATATGTTACATACCAAACAATCCTCAGTGGTCTCTCTCTCTCCTGTTATCCTCCCACTTTTCCCACCTTCTTTTTCCACCCTACCACCATCCACTCCTCAGAGAAGGTGAAGCCCATGGGAGTCAACAAAGTCTGTCATATCACTTGAGGCAGGACCAAGGTATCAAACCCTGAATCCAGGCTGAGCATTATATCCCAACATAGGAAATGGGCTCCAAAGAGCCAGATCATACACTAGAGATAAATACTGGTTTCACTGCTATTAGCCCCACTAACTGCCCAGGTCACACTGTCATCCACATGCAGAGGGCCTAGTTTGGTCTTATGCTAGTTCCCCAGCTGTCAGTCCAGGGTCAGTGAGCTCCCACTAGCTCGAGTCATTTGCTTCTATAGGTATACCGTTATGGTCTTGGCCCTTTTGCTCGTAATATTGCTCCTCTCTCTCTATGACGGAACTCCAGGCGTTCAGACCAATAGACAGCTGTGAATCTCTGCGTGCACTTCCATCACTTACAGGATCAGCATTCTGTGATAATAATTAAGATAGTCATCAATCTGATTACAGAGAAATTACAGATTAGGTAACCTCTACACTACTGCTTAGATTCTTATCTGGAATCATCCTAGTACTTTCCTGTTAAATTCCCTAGTGTCTGTTTTCTCACTAAACCCACTATGGCTCACTCTTTCAAGGTTTTCAAGGTATTTATTTCCTCCTCTCTTAGCTGGTATCTGACAACTGGAACCGTCTCTAGTTTGGCAGCAAGGCATAGTACCCTCATTATTCTGGAGCTTTATTTTGATGACTTCATACTATAGCAAAATATTCATTGCCATTCATTTACTGTCTAATCTCTTTAAGGAGAGGTCAGTGTTTCACAGGGGAGAAAGAAGGTCTGTTGAGGCTGAATGGAGAGTGTTATGCACCACAGTCATTCAGAAGCAAAGCCCAACAGGGATGTCTGACTGTTTCTGGGAACTGAGGTTAGGTGAATTCCCAAAATGTTCTTCATACACCTCTGTTCTTCATGCTGTTATTTCAGCCTAGGTGAAGCAGTAGTATCTTTTATTTGAGACTTTTGCTAACTGCGATCTCCTAGGTCTAAACACAGAAATTACCGTTATTACCAGTAAAGGTGTTTTCTCATTAAAGGCTAGTAATTTGGGGAACCATATTTTTTTATTTACAATCAGTAATAACGCACCGATTTGCAAATAGCCTATTTATTTCCTAATTCTACAAAAATTTCTCTCCTCTCTCTCTGTCTTTTTCTTTCTCTCACCCTCTCTCTCTCTCTTTCCAAAAACTGAACTATATAAGTTTTATTGTACCTATATAGTTAGCAAGTAAAGAATATTTTAACAGGCTTGGTTATATTTTAAAGTTTGGGAGTTGTATAAGAATTTGAGCAATATGAATAACTCTTGATCTATCATTTACTATTGTTCTAATCTATCTTATTTTTAACTTCATATGTATAATTTCATTTGAGGTACACTCACAAGCACATAGAAGCTACTATATACTTGCAGGTGATGTAACTGTTTTATTATAGTAAAAGCATGTATTTGGTATTTATAGGGTCCAAAGTAACATTTTAACATAAATTAATAAGTTCATTTCAGTTTAATGAGTTTATTATTATGAATTAAACTCTTAAATATGCAGGGAATCAGAGTCATAGGGATACTGAGTAGAATTCTATAATTCTTATAGGTAATAAATTTTAGGCAAAACCCTGAACTTAATTCCAGGCTATCCAACTTCAGGCTTACTAACACAAAATTATCTAGAAGTAAAGACTAGTACAATATATCATATATAAAATGGACCATTATAAAACCAATAAACATTGATAACATTTTAGATTGCAATTATTTCACCCCTTTGTCTCCACTTAAGAAATCCATTTATTGAATCACTAAGAAATACAGTATGCACTGTTCCAATGGAAATTGACTAGATAGCTAAGCAGCATCTTTAAATGTCAAAGGGGAGCCTATAGAAATAGACTTGAATTCTAATCTCTGTACTAAAGTTCTTCTATGGAGCAGTAAATGAAAAAAAATGTGCAGGAACATTGTTTTAGCACCTGTTTTATTGCCTGCACTTGATGTAATTAGTGTACTTAAAGACAGCCCCATTGGTTACACCATATGGTTTGTAATCATTAGTGTAATAATAGATGTACCATTTAAAATGGAGCTCAACAACAGAGTGCTATTGTTCCATGACGTTAGCATAACAGGGGGCTTTCAGTGAACTAACTAAGTCCCAATATGGAGTCTCTAACACACTTAGGTTCTCAGTACAATAAACGTTAGATGATGTAAAAGCAAATGAACAACTATATTCTTTAAATATCAGTAAATATTCAATGTTTTTTGACACCTTTGACCCTAAAGTGATGACATTTTAAATAAAATATTCATAGCACTGACAATAAATTTCATTAGCATTTAAAATAGGGAAGTTGTTCTATCTCTCTGCTTACTAACACTTAGTATTCTATTGCAAAAGTTCAAATAGCTTGATACTCATACTATATTCAGTAGTTATTAAACTAAGTACTATCTACAAATCAAGCAGGACATAAGTAGTTGATACAGGGCCTCATAAATAATGGGAAAATTTTTGCCATAAACCTCAAGCAGGCTGGTTAAGCTTACAGTGTTCTCCTAAGTGATGATACTTAGGAAGAGGGATTCTCTCTTCCGACTTCCAACAAGCTACAGAAGTAATAAGCAAAACACAATCCCACTGGAGATAGCGTTGAAAGGAGAAAAGATTTTCATTGCTATTATGAACTCTTACATGAATTTACATATTTATGCACAGCCTTATGTACAGAACCCATATGTGAGACTATACATGTCAGACTTATGAATATAAATTTGAACTTGAATCAATTTTTATTATTTGGGTGCAAAATCAAAGTGAATTTTATCCTAAAACTTCAGGTTTGAAGAGAGATGCAAATTTGGGGAATTGAGCTCCATATTGATTTCTCCAACAGGAACATGTGTTTACAGAAGTTAGAATTTAGAAATCAAATATTCCAATAAAAATATTTTTGACTTTCCTTTTAGCCTGAGTGGATTTCACGTGAGTGAATTTTAAGCTGTGACAAACTCCTTAGTAATTGATACATCCTGAAGTATTGCCTAGGACACAATATTTTCACAAGAAGTAGGGTGTCTGCACCCCACTTACACTTGCTTTTGTGGTCTTCTCTGTGTTTCGAACTTTTGTGTCTATTCAACAATTCAGCCATTGATAGAACATTACTTATACAACTGAAAGGCAACTCACCCTCTCTGTTCAAATGAGAAAGTTTGCCCTGACTGTTTCCTACCTTGAACTGTCTTCATATCCTATCCTACACTTTGCAGTAAATATGATTCCAGGGTTTACTACATACTCATCATTGATGAAAGCAAAATTAGATGGCAGTATTCTATAACTTTTATATGTTATTGTAATAGGGAACAAAAATGAGAACACTATTGCAAAGCACACTTCACCTTTCCTTTTGCTTACTGTTCCCGATTTACTTTCTGGCTATGGATTCTTATTCTAATTTTGTTTTCAGTTTACTCTAAAACTTCACATTTTCATAACAATATCTATACCAATCTAAAGGGGAGCTATGAACTTTACTGGAGTAAGATCTGCTAGGAATTGGCTGAATCCCTTGGGCAATATATTTGCACATACGCATGCACACATAAACATAGTGTAAAACTCAGGCAGAAACTTTGTTAGCTAAAAAGATAAAGTTACCTTCTTCTAGATAATTGCTTCCACATTCTATCCCAGGAGTAACGCAAAAGTCCCACTAATGGAAACAACAAAATACATATGGACATTTCAAATAAAAAGAGTACTATATAAAATCACACGACTTCTTAATTTATTATTTTTAATACATTTTTTCATTTTGCATAGGTATCCCTGTTCCCACTTCCTCCCTTCCTCCCATCCCGCCCACATCCACTCTTGAGAAAGGGTAAGTCTTCCATGGAGAGTCAACAAACTGTGATACATCACTTCAAGGCAGGACCAAGACCCTCCCCCAACAATCAGATTGACAACTACCTTAATTGTCATCATAGAACCTTCATCCAGCAACTGATGGAAGCAGATAAAGAGATCCACAGCAAAGAAATGAGCTGAGCTCCCAAAGACTGGTCAAAGAGAGGGAGAAGCAATAATATGAGCAAAGCAGTCAAGACCAAGATGGTGATGCCCACAGAACCAACTGACCTGAGCTAGGGAGAGCCCACTGGCTCTGGACAAATAGCAGGAGAATCTGCATTGGACCAAATTATGCTCAACAAATGAGAGGAATAGTTATGAGGTTTGGGCAGTCTGGCAAATGAGGTGGTACCGCTGGCAGTGGGACTAGGATTTACCCCTACTACTTGATCTGGCATCTTGGAGCACTTTCTCTTTGTAGGGATACCATGCTCAGTCTAAAAAAATCACACTATTAATACTATAATTTTATTATAGAAATTATAAAACTACATTGTAATAATAATTATAAAATTATACTCATAAATTATACTTATTATTTATTATAAAAATCAAGACATAAATGAACACACAGCAAACATACATTTAAATATTAAAATAATTTAAAGAATCTAAGCAAAATGAGTTTTGGAGGAAGTAGATAACAGTGTAATGATCTTGCAGTCTTGTTACCTGTCTGTCCTTCATTTCTGGGCTTTACTTCCTGACTACAGAGCACTGGGACTATGTACTTCACATGGCTGTTATCATATGTTCCCCTTCATTTTGTGTTGTGGCCCTTTGTATTAAGTGAGTTAACCCAGACCCAGAAAGACAAATATAACATGTACTCACTCATAAGTGGCTTTTAGACATAAAGCAAAGAAAAAACAGCCTACAATTCACAATCCCATAGAACCTAGATAACAACAAGGACCCGAAGAGAGACATGCATGATCTAATCTACATAGGAAATAAAAAAAGACAAGATGTCATGAGTCATTTAGGAGGATCATGGGAGAAAGTAGAAAGGGAGTGGGGAGAATGGTATGGTAGTGGAGAAAAATATATAGCTCAATAAAAGCGATTAAAAAATATAAAAAGAAACTACAGCCAAGGTTTTTGATGACAGCAAAAAGAAAAATTACTAATTACTATGTTTATATAATTGCAGTTTCTACATTTATATATGGTATAAAGAATCATATATAGATTTTTAAACTGTATGATTAGATGGCATATAACAGATATATTCCTTTATAAATATCTATACCAATTAATAAATAGATATTTATCTAAGGCTTGAAAATTATTTTGTCTTTATTGCTATCACTTCCAGATCTGTATATAACATCTAAATTGACACATTCCCTGAAATTTTTAATAAGTCCTGCCATAGTGACTATTTTTTGTATCTATTTTTCAACGTGGTTTTAGACATCATTAGTGTGGCTCTTTCAGTCCCTTCGGAGAATATTCTGGGTACAATCTACCGAGTTGCTTGTAATTTGTTTACCTATTTTCCTACAGAGCTATGAGGGTTGATTAGCTTTGGCTCAAGTGGAGTTGGTTTACAAGTCATTTTACAGAAAACAGTTGTTTCTCTTTGACAAATATGTGGAAGTAAATTGTACTGTCATACACTTGTGGTAGGGTAAACTATTTGAGAATATCTTAAGTGTGAGCTAGTTTGTTTCTTGGGGTTTTGTTTGTTTCTTTGTTGTATTTGTGCTTGTGTTTGTTTTTGTTTTTCCGTGCTGGTTAATTTGTTTTACTTTTTGGAGCTCAAGATATATCATGTTCAAAAATAACTGCAAAAAGGAGTCTTCTGCCATCCTAAAAAATAGTTTCTTGCACATTGGTCATCACAGGTTGATCACTTTGTGACTTTTCAAACTTGGGTGATGGCTGAAGAGTTATTCTTTTGCAAGGGAGATTTGTCTTGAGAGGGAAATCTTTCTTAGTGATTTGCAACATAAAGAGAGCTATTAAGAAACAGTATTGATGGCCTGTGTGACTTTCATGTACAAAGAAAGAAATCTTATTTGCCATATATATCCTAAATATTGACTTCCAATTCTTTATCTCCTCCCATAGTCAGAAGACTTAAGTTTTTAGTATGTGTGATGTAGTTGTCTGCAGCGATTCAAGGCAAGTGAAACGTTGCCTGGAAGTGGAATGATAGGCATTTGTGTGTAGTAATAGGTGCGGGCTGTGTTCCCAGCATCTGAAAGTAGTACGGGTCCTTTGTTCTGTTCTGCCTGGCTCCTGGCTGCGGGCCTGCTTTTGGCGCTGGCTAGCTTATACCCAGAATAATTATACACAAACTGGATTCATTTAAATACTGCCTGGCCCATTAGTTTTAACCTCTTATACATATTAGTTAAACCCATTATCTAGTAATCTGTGTATCACTTCGTGGTCGTGGCTTACTGGAAAGACAATAATCAAAGTCCATCTTGAGCAGGAGAAACATGGCATCTGCCACATTTACCTTCTCCCCAGCCTTCCGATCTCTCTACACTGCCCACCTAAGGGATGCTCTATCAAAAAGCCAACCCAGTTTCTTTATTCAACTAATGAAAGCAACAGAAATACAGAAGGACCCTCCTACACCATTTGCGATCCAACTGATGTGGGTGCTGGGGATTTACTCAGATCCTCTGCAAGAAAATTGTATTCATAACTACCCTGTCTTTTCAGTAGCTAATGAAAACATATAAAATTTAATTACCTATATACTTCCTTGATCTTCATGCTTTTTAAGAGAAGGGTGGCCTATGAAGAGATGAGGATTTATTAATTAAAATTGTATCACTATGATTTTTCTATAAAACAGATCTTTACAAGAACAGTTGCTTTAATATTTATTTCTTACTGTCTCAAATGTAAACAATGACAATGAAAAAAGTATTTACATTTTGGTGGAAAAAAAAATAGAAGCATTTTTATTCTGGAGAAAATAGATAATAGCATTTTCTTAAGAGTCAGAAAAGTCTACCAAGAATAAATATCACAAAACACATACATAGCGATTTAGAGAATGGGAAATTGTATGGAAGAGTGGAAAGCAATATTGGATCTGATCAATACAGGTTGTATCCATTCGTGTTTGTACCACAGAGGACATAATGAACATGTAAAATTAGAATACCTTTAAATAATAAAATAATTACAATAAAGTTATTTTGAATAAAGAAAAGAAGTAAAACATAACCCTGCTAGAGTACAGACTGTGAAATGAGTTGATAAATGACACAAAGACTAGCAAAAATTACTGAATAGATATATATAATAATGGACACCTTTAGAAGACCTACAAAGAACATATGTTTCAAACTAAGCATAGTTAGATATTTCTAAGTAATATTAAGCAGATGTAAAATAAGAACAGATTTAATTTTCAAATATTATTTTAGGTGATGGAGATATCTCCTACTTAGAGAAATTCTTACCTGCCATGTATCATGCCCCAAATGCAATCAGAGACCTAATATATATGTACACATTTCACTCATACACAAACATGCTTACACTCAGTGGAAGACCCATGCTCACACATTGAAACTACAAAAGCATATGCATGCATGGAAACATGGATACACACTTGAACATACACAGGCATACATGCACACATTGGCATATACACATATATACACATGCGCATACATTCACATACCTTACACAGACACACACACAAAACACAACATAAGCACATGTACACACATTCACGACATATACATAGGCGTGCAAACATGTTTACTCCTTTCAGTGACTACTCTAGAACCACTTAAAATTCTCTTCTTGCTCAATTTATTTATTCTAAATCAATTTCTTAGAATTTACAAGGATACAACTTCTGTTGAAATCAATAAAAGTGCTTATTTATGCTGAGAAACTCAATACATATTGCTGTTGAATTTAATTTTTATTTAGAACTGTTTGTTCTCTTTATTCATATTATACCAGCCAATGCTACATCTTCCATCTCTCTTATCTAACAGTTGCTACTTTTATAGCTGTTGAAAATAATTACGTCCAGATATCTAGCATAATGTTCAGCATCACAATTCCCTTACTCCACGATACAGCCTGACCTTTTTAGGTAACTCCACTCTTCTCAACAATGTACCCTGAAAGAATGTGATGATCTGGTCCTGGGGTGAAAGAAAAGCACATTTTAAGTCAGGGACTTATCGTTGTGTGCTTAGACTGTAAGAGGATGAGAGGCTAGACAGCTTGATATGCTTGTTAAATGTCAAGCAAGAGTGTGCCTCATATGAGAGGAGGTGGACATTCTGCCTTTAGTTATCTTGTGACTCAAATAAGGAAAAGGTGCTTTGGAACTGAAGCATTTCTAAGAACTCTTAAACCTCCTTGAAAAGCTCTTTATCCATGCATCATGTGAAGCAGGAATGGCACAGGACTTATTTATATACATATATACGTACACACACACATATATGAATGTTATATATAACTTGAAGTAATATAT
>JAQHUG010000142.1:1670687-1695486 GCA_028555095.1 Dicrostonyx torquatus
GTGACTCAGCAGACACTGGGTAAATCAGCTTTAAAAGGGCGGGGTTGGATGAGGCAGCCTGCTCCGCTGAACAAGGGCACTCTTGCACCCTAGGCCTCTCTCTTCCTGCTTCTCTCCTGGAACCCAGCCCGCTGAAGGAAGGGGTTGCAGACCGGGTGACTCAGCAGACACTGGGTAAATCCGCAAAGCTATGTTTAAAGTCAATTTCTTCTACTTCTTCTATATTAGGTTGCTCAAATCTTCTTGTTGCATAATTGCTGGATTCTGGTGTTTTTATGTTGCTTTTCAGGTTGTTAGAGGAACTCTTGGATTGGCGCCTGCCCATCTCTTCCTCTCCAGGTAGATCAACTAGTAGTAGGTAGTGGTCACTTGCTTGGTCTGAGTGGTTTGCTCTGGTCCACTCCAGTCGGACAGATCTGAAGCAGTGGTGCTCACCAAGGACCAGCCACCATCCAAGGGGCAGGCTTCTCTGCTGGAGCCCTGCAGGTTTATACTGGACCCACCCTTGTCAGAGGCCACAGCCCTGATGCAGGCCAAGTCCTGTGGGGAAACCCGGGCCCCTGTCAAAAGGGAGCTCTGCCCAGGGACACTCTGGGGTGTGGAACACAGAAAAGCTGGGGAAGGGGGAAGAGCCAAGTACATAAATTTAATTGATTTCTTACCATCATGTTTTTTCTTCTCTATATATGTGTTGAACTATGAAAAGTATACAGTCATCTCTTATTTTTCTTAGGACTAAATAGACTCAAACTGAAGAATCAAGCTAAAAATATCAACAACTCTTTCTTACAAAAACTAAAACAAAGCATAAAAAAATGAAATAATCAGAAAATCATATAATATCATCTGGAGTTTAAAAATCATATGTTCAACCGTAAATATAGTTATGATTTCACAATTTAAATTTTATCTTCTTCTCTGGTAAAAGCAAGCATTTAACATCTTCTGTTTACTGGTGACAAATATGTGTACTTTAAAAATATTTATTGAATTTCCAATATCAGTAATACTAAGGCATTTCTTCCATGGTCTTATTATATGTGCAGTATCACTTGAAATGAGGGTGGGACTGAATAATAATTCCTTTCAGTACTTATTTGTAGGATGCTAAGGAAAACAATGTACAAGTGATGATGAATAATCAAATAGAGTATCATTATTCCACAGGTTAGGAAAGAAATCAAGAATGTTGGCATTCTAGTTATTGGGGTACACAATAAGCAAAAAATCACCTCCACTTGCATATAGCAGTTAGCTCATATTGCTCACAGTGTACTAGCTAATGGCAGTAATTTAGTCATGTATAATTCATTTGAAAACAAATAAAATCAATGCTGACTGTTCTTACAAACAGCGTAAGAAAAGACTGTTATTCATGTGCAATTTTGGCATAGCTGCTACTCATGTATAATATGGAACTATTTCCATTTTAAATCTCTGGACATTATGCTGCAAACTGTGCTCAATTACAATGTGAGCTCTGACTAGTAATTTTCAATGGTCATATTATAAAAAGACTGTGGGACTCTTGACCTCTTAGAGTCATGCTAGTTTACTTTCAACTTCTTTATCTTACGAGGTCACAATATATTTCATTTGTATCTTTCTTTCTGAGTGTTTTAATTAGAAGTCTTTTATTATTTCATTATACATACAGTCCAGCCAAGCCCATCAAAACACATTCTTGGATTTACATTCATTGTCCAGTTGTGTGTTTAAAATGTGGCTGCTTGAACTGAATTAACTACTTTTGCATTTCAATGTGAACACAAAGGCAAAAACTAAATATGTCTCTAAATTTACAGCATCAAAAATGTAGTTTTTGATAGGATAGGGACATTAGTGGTAATCTAGTGTGACACCTTAAACCTATAGTTGAAGAAAACAAGGCCAAGACATGTTAATTACTTCTGAAGTTATATCATAACATAGTGGCAAATGAACTACTATGGATTTGAAATAGGCTTTCAAAAATAAGTTCCAAGCAAACATTAATTGTGTATGCTACATAGAGCAAGGCTGTAGTGAATGTCTTCATATTTGTCACTTGTCACTCTGGTCTCAGCCTCCCATAAAATTATTGATTCGTTTTCTAAGGTTACAATTTACTCTTGCATTCAGATCCACTTGAAATGTCATAAACATTTTGCAGTTTAAAATGACTTTTTCTAAAAATCTTTTTGAGACAGAGTTTCTCAGTGTAGCTTTACAGCTTTGGAACCTATACTGGAACACACTCTGTATACCAAACTGGCCTCAAAATCAGAGATGTGCCTGACTCTGCCACTGCCTCCCAAATTCTGGGATTAAAGGCATGTGCCACCATCTCCTGGTTTAACGTGCAATTTTTCATACTTGTAACAAAAACCAATACTCCATGCATAAATGTTAAATTAGTTTAATAGCTTACTTTGTTTAATGCTTAAGATCAAGAGGAAGAACCTATGTGATATGGCAGTATTTCTTCTCTATCTATCCACAACCTCAGATAAATAATAATGGATCAATTATGAAGTATCCTCAAATAAGACATAAAACAGTTGTCATCTCCCACCACTCATTTTCATTACAGTTTCTGCAACATTAGTCAGAATAGTTAGCACTAAATAGAAAGTAGGGGATACAAGTTGGAAAAAAACTCAAATTATTCCTATTTGCAGATGACATGATATTATATATAAGATCCTGTTTATTTCTGAAAACTCCAAGAAATTATGAATGATTTCAGTAATGTTTCAGGATATTAAATCTACTTATAAAAATGTGATGTTTCATAAATTTCTATTTGCAAGCCCTACAAAAAATAAATAAATAAAATACCTAGAAACATACCTAGACAAGGAAGTGAAAGACCTCTACAATGAAAACATTAAATATCTGAAGGGAGATATTGAGGAAGACATTATGTTGTGGTTTGAGTGTAGCTGGCCCCCATAAGCTCATACAAAGTGGCACTCTTGGGAGATGTAGCATGGTTGGAGTAGGCATTGCCTTAATGGATTAAGGCAACACTGTGGAGGCAGGCTTTGAGGTCTCATGCATACTCAAGCCACACCCACTGTCCCATTTTACTTATAGTTTCCTGAAAATCAAAATGTTGAACTCTCAGCTAGCTCTGCAGCATGATGGTCCCAAACTCATAGACATCCTTTTTGGTCATGAGTACTGAGTTTCAGTCTGTTTGCCACCGTGCCCTGCCTATTCATGTGTTATTTTGATAATCAATATGGTCTAGGCCATATAGGAGTTTCAAATACATTCTTAGAAACAACTCAATCCAGCAGATGGTTCTACCATTTTTGAAAGGTTCATTTTACCGACATTAAAAATAATTAATGAATTTCTAATCAGTACAACCATGCAGAATAAGGTTGTATATTTCTACCTCACTAGAAATTAGTTTTTTTATTCTTTTTTTATTGTTAAAAGAGAAATTTACATTTACTCCCCTTGTCCCAGGCCCTCCTGCTCCTCCAGTATCCTTCCTCCCTCCCCCTGCTTCCTTAAGAGGGGGCAGGGTACCCTGCCCTGTGGGAAGCCCAAGGCCCTACCCCCTCCATCCTAGCCTAAGAAGGTGTGCAACCACATAAAATAGGTTCCCCCAAAGCCAATACACTCAGAAGAGATAGGTCCCTGTGCCATTATCATTGGTTTCTCAGTCTGCCCCCATTGGCAGCCACATTCAGAGACCCCGGTTTGGTCATATGCTCATTCAGTCCTGGGCCAGCTGGATTTGATAAGCTCCCAATAGATCAGGCACACTGTCTCAGTTGGTGGGCCAGTCCCTCGCGGTCCTGTCTTCCTTGCTCTTCTTCTCCCGCCTTCTGCTCTTCAACTGCACCTTGGGAGCTCAGTACTTTGTTCTGATGTGGATGTGGGTCTCTGACTCTATCTCCATCCATCAGGTGAAATTTCTATGGTGATGATCAAGATATTCATCAATGTGACTATGGGACAAGGCTAGTTCAAGGCCTCTCCACTGCTGCCCAAATACCTAGCTGGGGACATCCCTGTGGACCCCTGGGATCCCCTCTAGAGACAAGTCTCTTGCCAATCTTAAAATGACTCCCTTAATGTGGATGTTTTATTCCCTTCTCCACTATCCACCTTCCTCCATCTCCACCCTGCCACTTCCCCAAGCTCTCCTCAGTTCTTCCCTTCTCCCTCCCTCTCTTCCTTTTGCCCACCCCCACCCCTACCTCTACCCCCATCCCCACTCCTGTGCTTACAACTTTTGCTTGGCGATCTTGTTTGCTTCCAGTTTCCAGGAGAATCTATATATGTTTTTCTTTGGGTTCACCTTGCTATTTGGCTTCTCTAGGCTTGTGAGCTATAAGCTTATGTCCTTTGTTTATGACTAGGGTCCACTAATGAGTGAGTACATACTGTACTCATCTTTTTGGGTTTGGGATATTTCATTAAGGATAGTGTTTTCTATTTCTATCCATTTGCCTGCAAAATTCAAGATGTAACTGTTTTTTACCGCTGAGTAGTATTCTAATGTGTATATATTCCACACTTTCTTGATCCATTCTTCCATTGTTTTGTGATAAAGTTTAACCATTGATGGAATTAACATAGGCATGTATTTGAGGAATATTTGAAGACTCAAATTATAGTAGTGAAAACATTTTTATGATCGATAAGGACAGTAGCTTCAAAAAGCAGCAGAATATGAGCATTTTAGGTATAGAGATGAAAGAAAAGGAGGAGTGAAAACAAGAGCAAAAGAAGCTAAGATAAAGGAACTGACTCCTTTTTGAGGAGTCATGTCTACCAGGGTAAAAGCTCTTATTTTGTTGTATTGTGGTATAGGTTTGCCTTGAATTATGCAAACAGATATTGACTAAAATCAAGTAAATTATTATCAAAAATTAGAATTAATTTCATAAGAGGAGTGTTTTACTTTTTATAAATCATCTTTTATAATATGGAATGTTTCTATAACTGAGATTCGAGAATAATACAGCGTGTAAATGAATTCTGTGCTTTCATTTCCCTGCCAGGCAGACCAGAATAATCAGGCAAAAACTATAAATACTATAGTAATTGCAATGCTGTTTGGCCAATCACTAGCTCTTATATCTTAAATTAAGTCATTTCTAGTATTTTATTGTTTAGCCCGAGGCTTGTCCTTTGTTACTTCACAACTCGTTTCTTGGGCGGCTATATAGCATCTACCTGACTCCGCCTTCTTTCTTTTTACATTCAGTTTAGTTATCCTGCCTAGATACATTCTGCCTTGAAATAGGTCAAAGCAGCTTCTCTAGAAACCAATGGTAATAAAACATATTTACAGCATACAGAGGGGAATCCCACATCGTCTCTCTGCTTCTGTCTAAATCAAAGGAAGGTTTTAAATTTAACATGGTAAAACTGCATACAACAAAACAGGAATCAAGCAAGAATTGCAGTTACAATATTTATTCTATTTTTGTCTAGGAGCATTGAAGAAAATATTCTATCATCTATTTTATCTCTGCAACATCAAAGTTTCTTTTTTATCATAACTAAGGGAAACTATAACTAAAACTATATGTCTTCAACTCCTTCAAAATCCAAAGAAGGTGAAAACATTACCTAAGTAAACAGAAGTGCATCGTTAGAAATTTCCAAAACTCTAGAGTTAACAGAGACATCTTGCTGCTTAGAGAGTTACACGAAGCTCTTCTGTAACATTGAAGCATCCATCTTCAGCCTACAGCCCCACAATATCTGGAAGACATTTCCGTGAAGCAGAAAACATGAAGAACTGTTTCACCTCTATCAGCAGTTTGTCAGTCATTTTCTTCTGTTTCCTGGACAATGTCTGGCAGACTCTTTCATGAAGCAGGAACCACAAAAAATCTGTCTCACTTTCTTTTGGTAAATCCAGTCATCATTTTTCTGTGGTTCACACATGTCCTGATATTACAGCATACCATCAAGCAGTCCAGGCAAGAGCAGTTCCTTGCCCAAATGACTAGCTTTCTCACATTGAAGGCAAATGCCATAATGAGTTTCTTCAATGTCCATCAACCTGTGTGAAGTAATTGGTGCTGCCAGAAGTAGACATGTCTTACTGAGGAAAAAGTCTAAGGTCCTAAAATTATTTTAAATACCATATTCTGTAGGTCTGTGAAGTGTTGAAGATGATCTAACTGAATTAAATCTCTGTAAATCTAGAAAAACCAAACTAACTTAACTACAAGTTTGACTATTACAAATTCCTATCTATTAAACTGTATTTCTTAATTATACATTACATTTTAAAATGAGCTATATAAACATAATACATTAAAAAGAGTAGAAATACACATATAACAAATTTAACCTGAAATTTGTATCAATTAACAAAACCCCATACAAAATAAAGTATTCATTTCTCTATCATATTCTCCTTAGTGTTTTGAAAAATAACTGTAAACATAACCATTTATAACCATCCCTTTTTAAAATGAAAATAGACTTTTATAAATATAGTTTGGGAATTTGAGCATTGTTTTATAGATTAGTTCTTGCTGGTTTGATTGTTGTTAATCAGACGTTTCAGAAGGTATCCTGTGTGGTTTGTCCATCTAAGCCAATGGTCCAGAAGTTGTGGATGTTGGACCACATAACTCAGTTATTCAGGGGATCTTGTATGAAAAAACAACACATTAGCAGATATGAAATCCACAGCTTTATATCCTCTGTGGAAATAAAAAGCAGGGCATCTATTCCAAAGCAACATGTCCTTAGACTTAAATTCTGAAGTCAATCTCTCTCTTTCTATCTCTCTCTCTCTCTCTCTCTCTCTCTTGCATGCACGCATGCACACACACACACACACACACACACACACACACATATATATTTAACTTAGCAATCTATGCAATGAAATATCTCTCTACAGTTAGTTCATTCACAGTCAGAATATTCAAAGAAAACACAATAATATACCTAATGCAGACTTTTTGTGCATTTCCATCTTTACATGGCATTTTTTACTCTATAATTTTTAATATTTATTTTATCATCTTTACTCCTTTTATCTATGACCTTCTGTGATCTTTAATATTATTTTTAATGTCTCTTTAAAGATTTAATTTTATTTTTTCAAACTATTCCTATAACTGCCAAAACTCATTTTCTTTTTTTCTTGAGTCTATGTACAATTTTTAAACACATTATGACCCATCTAGAGGTTTATTTTGTCTGAATCTGTCTATATTACATATCAGTAATCTTTTTGATCATTGCTTTAAACTGTTAAGCAGGCATGGCTAGGACCAGAGAGGCTGCTTTGTCACTAGAGTCAACCCTGCTCATCTTTCCACCATGACAGAAATCCATTTACCATCAGTTTTGGGTGCCATGTTACCACCCCAACTCTAGGAAACAGAGGGCCCATGCTTCTACCAAATAACTGGCAGCACATTGCCTACAAACCCCATTCAAATGTTCCACAGCAGGACCCTGACCACTGCCCTCCTTGGAAGAGTCAGAGTCATCTGTGCCACCAGCATGAACAAGGAAGCTATTTTTTTAAAGTAGCCACACAGTTTCTGCTGCTACCTTTGAGTCAGAAAGCCTTGTCTTAGAAGAGTTGTACCTCTGCTCCCTGCCATCAAACAGAGCCTATCTGGGAATATGTGACTACCAAGAAGCTTCAATTAACTCCGATTTGCTGGTCTAGAATTCCCCCCTTTTTACCAGCTTTATGTGGATGTATGATGCTGAACATTGGGGATCATTATGTAAAGGGAGTGTGCTTTCATTTCCAGGCCACCTAGAACCAAATAATCACACAAAATTACATTGATTACGTCACTGCTTGGTCAACAGCTTAGGCATATTCCTAGTTACTCTTATGTCTTAAATTAATTCATTTCTATTATTTTATATTTTACTATGGGGCTTGTAGTATATTAACTCACATCTTGTTTCTTGGACAGGTGCATGGCTCTGCCTGACTCCATCCTCTTTCTCCCTGCATTCAGTTTATTTTTCCTACCTATCTATATTCTGCCTGCTATAGGCCAAATCACCTTCTTCATTAACCAATGGTACTAAAACATATTCATAACATACAGAGGGAAATTCCCCATCAAGATTGGGCCATCCCCATTATGATATCCTTCTTCAATATGTTTATGTTGTCTCTCATGAACAAAGTAAGTTCCCTGACTGAAATATCTCATTTTTACAGATATACCATAAACACAAAGAAGAAATTATTTGGTGATGGAAAAGGGGACAAAAACGTTCGCCTAAATGCACAGCATCTTATGGGTTTAAAAATGAAAATCTCGGGTACAAATTTTTGTTTTCTTAAGAGAATAAGTCTTCATAAAAATGTTGTAATTTTAAACACACAATGACTTACCCAACGGTGACCATACATGGTGTGGTTCAATGCCTGTCTCCAGGAGATCCCCATCAGATCTGTCTCAACTGCTTTTGAAGAAAACTTTTTGATCTCACAGGCTTTTAAATACATAGGAGATAGAGATGAAAATAATTCTGGTAATTCAGATATTTTTAAAATTCGGTAAATACTTAAAAACTAATTCTTCAACATATAGTAACAACAGCAACATTAATAACATAATTGTATAGCACATAAAAACATACAATAATAAAATATCTTACATAGTTTTACAAATTTAGAATAAGTAGAGACTAAAATAGCTTTATTTTATTTAGTTTTAGTGGTAGAAACACTTTAAACTTATCTGTCAGTTTATATATTACTTTAATTGTTAATAAATATTTAATGTGATCTGGTATACTGCATCAAAGTACTACATTTATATAAAAATTAAGATAGCCTTAAGAATTTATGTGATTAATCATAGTAATACTTTACAAAATTTTGTAAATTTTATCAGTCCTAAGATTAAAAGATCATATGGAAATAGAATGAAACTTTTGTTTTAAGGAGAAAATATTGCTTTCTTAATTAACAGATAAATACATTTTAAATATTTGTCAACTGAATATGTTACTTTAAAATTCAATGTTAAGTTCTGTTAATAATGTATCACTAGACATTATTTTAGCAGTCTCTTTTCCCCATCAAAAATGAGAGGCATTGTTTTGATATTAATTTGGCAAATAATATTAGGGTCTATAATAAGCTAAAGATTATATGTACACTAGCAATACAAGGTAGTACAACATTATTTAGTTGAATTTTAAAAATCTAAATAATTATAAAATTGCCCTGAAGACTATTTTATAGGAATAATTAAAATGCTGTGTGTGCAAGAAAACCAGGAGTAGGTTTGAAATCATCTAGAAAAACTAATCAGAGAATTGAAGAGCAGTTTGGAAATTAAGTTGGAATTGATTAGGCACAGAAAAAAATCACAAATTCTTTATCAAGCACAGAAGTACAAAGCCTTAAGCTAAAAGCAGGACTTCAGTGCTCCTTAGATGCAGGGAAGTGCTGTTTTCTTTTATAGAGATCTTAAATTATAAAGAGCAGCAGTTTGTGGACGAATTCTATTTACAGTTACAGAAATTATCCTCTAACCTGAAAAACTGAAATTACATAAAACTTACATGGAGAAATTATTTGGTTCAGCATTAGACATGAGATACTAAAGCTACACTGATGTTTGAAAACCAAACCCCATGTGGTGAGACCAGTAATAACTATAATCTGATCTATAATTCGAGGCTGTATGGCAGGAATGAGGAGCCAGGGAGTGCACATTGTACCGTGGGTTTGTATGATGGAGCTAAAAGTAGTAATAGCAGAGTTGCAGTTCTTTGTGCAGAGCATTGTGTACATAAGAAAATTCTGAAAATGTCCTGACATTCTTTGATTATTCAGCACAATAATAATCCCCAATTGAAGGGAAATACAAGTTTTTTTTTAAATGGATATCAGAATGCCTGAATAGATTTATAGTCACTATCTCTGGCACTAACACAAGTCTGGGACCTGTAACCTGGATTCAGTCTAGTGAGAATGTAAAATTTCACAATTACTGGATAGACAAATCTTCAAGATTATCATGTTAAAATAGAGTGAAAATTATTCAGAGAACAAATTTCATTCTAAGTTTTAAAATGGCATTTAAATTGAAAAATTTGTTTATAATTAATAGATCACATCATTGAAAAAAGATCAATAATACACGGATGTACATCTATGAAGAGAGATGAAGAGAGTACAAAGAGAAGGAGAGGGAAAGTGAGAGAGACAGAGATTGCAGAGAAGTCTGGTACACTGAAGAGAAAGAAAATTGGTGGAAGAGAATGAAATATTGAAATACATTCATTTTAACTTAATTTTACTGCTTCAGGATTGATAAAGATTAGAGGTATTTACATTAATACATTCATTCCAATTATTTCTCAGATACTGAAAACTAGAGAAAATTTCAACATGCTAAGTAGAGACATGGAAAGACAAATGATGTCCCCATCCATCTTATGTATCTAAAAATTATAATAGCTAAAATGAAATATAGGGTTGGAGTAGGTCTTCTGTATTTCTGTGCTTTGATTGGTTAAATAAAGACTCCGCCTGGCTTGTAAGATAGGTCAGCCCTTAGGTGGGTAGAGTAGTCAGAAAGGAAGTTCTGGGAAGCGACAAGGAAGTGAGCCAGACACCATGAGCCACTGTTGCAGATGGATGCACGTTAGACCTTTCCGGTAAGTCACCACGTGGTGACTTACAGACTTTTATAATTGGTTAGTTTATGAGGTGAGGGCTAGCCAAGAAGAGGGTGGTGATGATGGGCCAGGCAGAGTTTAAATGAATACAGTCTCATGTAATTATTTTGGGCATAAGCAAGCAACCAGTGGCTGAGCTGGCCAGCAGCTGGTGGCTGGGGGACACAACACGCACCTCTCCACTTAATTACAACATAGGGTATGATAAATTTATAAATAAAATATAAGTTAATGTGAAGAGATAATAATATATCACACAAAAATGAATGAATACATTAATAAAGCTTTTCTGAGCTATGAATCATTTCAAGAAACTAGCTCAAATGTATTGCATAAGCAATTAATGACTAGTTTAAGATATGCCCAGTTAGTAGAAGAATATCAACTGTTTTTCTCTAAGACGCAAAAATTTTTCATCTACTGAATTTTGACTGTAATATGGGTTTCTACTCAAGGATCAGTGATTAATTTCAGTGGTATCTCTGTGCAGAAGATAGTGATTAACACAGGGATCCACAACTGATCAAAGCACAGATCATTAGAGACTAAAGAATATTTAGTCCTAAATAGCTCTCAACTGAAAAAAATATCATAGAAAGGGAAGGTATGCATGATGTCCTTTCCATAGCAAAGCATGTATTGACAATTGATAATTGTTAGGAGAAGATAGTGTGCTGTATCTAGTAGGTTAACTATGCTCTGGTAGATGGCCACATTCTCAGGAATATATAAGCAGTACTAATTGGACTTGAAGTAGGTGTTTTCTTTTCTCTCCCTGTTCATCTAAAACCTGCCTTGCTTTCTAATTACTTACCTTCTTTTCTTTGATTATTATTTTCAAACACACACATACACACACAAACCTAAACACACACACACACACAACCTGCTTGATTTCATTCATTGTTGTTTACATGTATATAGTTTCAGATCTGATCACTTCATATTGGGTAGTCATTTAAGGGGCCCCTCTCCAAGGGAATACTTTTTCTCCTGGTCTCAGCATCACTTAATTGATTGTAGTTCTCTGTTTAGAGTTGAGACCCCAAAAGATTCCCTTATATTGGCATGTTTATTGGTGGTGTCATTGTTCAGAACCTGTTTACGTCAGCTATATCATGGTAGTCTTTTCTAGGAGATCCACTCTTACATCAGATTTTCTAGTCATCTAGCTCTTATAATTCTTCTGCCTCATTTCCAACAAGGTTGCCAAAGTCTAAGTTACAGGAACTATATTGTAGATGTGTGCATAGGTGCTGGGTACTACCCCACAAACATTTTTCTCTTCAATTTGTTCCTTTGTGTTTTTTTTAAAACAGAATATCATTATCAATAATTTCCTTGACTTTTTGTCAGTTGCGTATTATTATAATTTAGCTCTCTTAGCCATAGAGTTTACCAAACCTAGCCATCCTGGTAGCATAGAGCATGGCTTTCCTTTCATGATTTTGGCCTTAAATTAGACCAGTTACTCTGTGGTTACAGTAGATAACCAGTTTAGGCCTCCTACTCTTCATTGCTAGGAGTCCTCACTATTATCACCCTCATAGAACCCTGGTAGTTTTTACTAAACCTAAATGCCCATCTATTTCAGTCATCTTTCCCTCTGTCCCTCCAACCCATCCTTATTTCTCCTTTTATCATCCCCAATCGTCCCTAGTTCACTCACGAAATCTTTTCTATTTTCCCTTCCAAGGAGATCCATGTTTCCCCACAAACCTCTCCTCTTTATCTAACTTCTCTGGGTCTGTGAATTGTAATGTGATTAACCTTTAATTAACAGCAAATATCCATTCATAAGTAAGAATCTACCTACTTCAAAATCCAGGTATATAACTCCTGGGCATATACCAAAATGTCATGTCATCCTATGACAAGAACACCTTTTTAACTCATAGATGCTCTATTCATAATATCCAGAATTTGGAAACAAACGAGATGCCCCTGAAATGAAGAATGAAAAGAGAAAATGTGGTATATTTACACAATGGAGTATTACTTAGCTTTTTGAAAAAGAGTGGCAACAATAAATTTGCAGGCAAATGGATGGAACTAGAAAACAAATTTCTGAGAGAGGCAATCTGGAGCCAAAAAGACAAAAAATATTTTGGTTAAGTGACTCCATTGTACTCCGTTCTAAAATAGAAATGCTTTATAATGAAACACTAGTACATATATTTCACTACTAAAACCTTAGATGCCTGTTTATAGAAAAAAGAGAACCAAAGCAGGATACAACTGTTCAATTAGTAATGAATTATCAATGAAAAATAAACTTGTGATATGTATAGTAACATAAATGTGAGAATGATTGTGTTTGTAAAATACTTCAGACAAAATTGATAGTATAGTATATGATGAGACTTATTTTAATTCTAACAAAGTCAATTAATAGTGACTGAAAATAGTTAAATGATTGCCCAAAAGAATGAAAATTGAGAATAAAGTTGTGGGAAGGAACTGATTTAAAGAGTATTTTGTCAGTGCATTTTTTTCTGTCCTAAAAATTGCAAAATTTATGGTGGTCTGAATAAGATGGACAATACAACAACCTCAGTTGGCATGACAATGGGGTCAAGAAAAATTTCACATAGCCCTATGCATAGGTGAGAAAACTTTACTTAATGCTATGAATAAATGAAGAGCTACAGGTTGTCAAATTCTACTGAGTGTATGAAAATGAGTATCATCCAGAGACATGTTCCTACACAGGCTGTCCAATTCTCAGTGTTTGTTGCTCAACTTAAAAATAAAATCAATGCAAAAAAGACTAAATATGTCATATATGCATGTGTGAATATATATGTATGTATGTTTGTATGAATTATAGGTACTTATGAATTTGGGGGGCAGAGTTTGGACAATTGAGTAGTTGAAGGAATAAAGAAAGGAGTGGGACAATAGAATTGGGGTTCTCATGTATGAACTTCACAAAACGGTGATGCAAATTTTCATATACTTCAGAGTTTGTAATACTTTGTAGTTTTACTTCACCTATTCTAATAATGTAAATCACTACCTTTCTTTTAGTTCATTTGATTATTATATGCCAGTTTTGTTAGTACTTTCAAAGAACTAACTCACTGTGTTTCATATAATTTTTATTTTCATTTTATTCTTCTCCTGCACATCAGTACCATTCCTTAAAAAAAAAGAAACTTTAAGCAAAGAAGCAGAAACAATCAGGTACTAATTGCAAACAAACATCTTCATTAGAGGTGAATTTTTTTTTTTTTTGGTTGGGAGACTTGTCACAATGCTTTTGGTTAATCTGGATAAAGGTTTGTCTATTTTGTTGATTTTATCAAAGAATCAACTCTTTTTCTCATTGATACTTTGTATTGTTTTCTTTGTTTCTATCTTGTTGATTTCAACTGTCAACTTGATTATTTCATGGTGTCTAGTCCTCCTGAGTAACTTTGCTTCCTTTTGTTCTAGAGTTTTCAGGTGTTCTGTTAACTCACTAGTATATAGCTATACTAGTGTGGGTTTTTTTCCAGATTCTTTATGCATTTAATGCTATGAATTTTCCTCTTAACACTGCTTTCATTGGATCCGATAAATTTGGGTATGTTGTGTGGTCATTTTAGGAAGTCTTTAATTTTTTTCCTTGGCCCATTTAAGATTCAAGTGAGCATTGTTTAATTTCTGTGAGTTTGTGGGCTTTCTGAAATTAGTGTTGCTGTTGAATTTTAATTTTAAGCCTTGGTGGTCTGATAAGATACATGGGGATGGGTTATTTATTTCATTTTTTTTTTAATCTGGGAAGGTTTACTTTGTTACCGAGTATGTGGTCAACTTTTGAGAGGGTTCCATTAGGTGCTAAGAAGAAGACATATTCTTTTATGTTTGGATGGCATGTTTTACAGATGTCTATTTAGTCCGTTTGAGTCATAATATCAGTTAGTTTCCTTATTTTTCTGTTAATTTTCTGTCTGATAGACCTGTCCAGTGGTGAGAGTGGGGTGTTGAAGTCTCCCACTACTAGTGTGTGGGGTTTAATATGTGATTCAAGTTTAGTAGTGTTTCTTTTACATATGAAGGTGCCTTTGTATTTGGGGCACAGATGTTCAGTATTGAGATTTCCTTTTAAAGGAGTTTTCCTGTGACTAATATGAAACGTCCTTCTTTGTCTTTTTTGATTGACTTTAGTTTGGAGTCTATATTTTTAAATATTAGAATAGCTATACCAGCTTAATTCTTAGGTCCATTTGATTGGAAAATTTTCCCCAAAGCTTTTACTCTGAGATGATATCTACCTTTGAGGTTGAGGTGTGTTCCATGTATGCAGCAGAAGGATGGATTCTGTTTTATTCTGTTTGTTTGTTTGCTTGCTTTTTCATCCAATCTGTTAACCTGTGTCTTTTTGTAGGTGAGTTGAGACCATTTATATTAAGGGATATTAATGACCAGTATTTGCCTGTTTTTGTTAGTTTTGTTTTCATTGTTGGTGATGTTATTGTATGTGTTTTCCCTTCTTTGGGATTTACTGTTGTGAGATCATCTATTGTCTGTGTGTTTAAGTCGATGGCGTTAATTTCCTTGGGTTGGAGTTTTTCTTCTAGTACTTTGTGTAAGGCTAGGTTTGTGGCTAGGTATTGATTAAATGTGGCTCTGTCATGGAATATCTTGTTTTGTCCATCTATGCTGATTGAAAATTTTGTTGGGTACACTAGTCTGGGCTGGCATCTATGGTCTTTTAATGTCTGTGTAATGCTTGACCAGGACCTTCTGGCTTTCATTATTTCCATTGAGAAGTAAGGTGTAATTCTGATAGGTCTGCCTTTATATATTACTTAGCCTTTTTCCTTTGCTGCTCTTAATATTTGTTCTTTATTCTGTATGTTTAGTGTTTTGGTTATTATTTGACAAGGGTATTTTTTTTTGATTCAGTCTATTTGATGTTCTGTAAGCTTCTTGTATCTTCATATGCATATTTTTCCTTAGGTTGGGAAGTTTTTTTCTAGGATTTTGTTGAATATATTTTCTGTGCTTTTGATTTGGACTTATTTTTTTCTTATATCCCTACTATTCTTATGTTTGTTTTTCCCTTCTCTTTCAGTTTTACTATGCAGCTTTGTTGGTATAATTTTTTGTGTTGACAACTTTGTTATTTCAGAACTTGAAACGTCATCCTGGGCCCTTCTCACTTGAATCTTTTTCCAACTGATACAGTATTATAATAGGCCTAAATTTATAATTGACTTGGTTTTTCTCATTTTTATATTTGAATACCCTTTATTTATTCTGTGCTTTAAAATTTTTATTTATAATATGTCATGGTGCTTTTTTTCTGGTGTTGTCCATTTGTTATTCTGTAGGCCTTCGAACATAGATTTGCATATGTTTCTCTCTGATTGAGATTTTTTTTTCTTTATCTTTACTGAAGATATTTTCTATGGAGTCACTAAATTTTTTCCTGTTTTTTCTATTGCCAATAATTTGGGTGTTAGAACTTTTCCTCTTGTTTCAAAACTCTCTTACTTTACGGGCCAATAAATATGTGTGTGTATGTATGTGTGTGTGTGTGTGTGTGTGTGTGTGTGTGTGTATACGTGTGGATGTGAGTAATTCTTTGTTATAATTTGTTGTCTTCAGCAGTAAATGGATACAGAATTCTGGGAAGCACAATTTATTGGTTTCAGGTTCCTTTGTACCAAGCTTGATAACCACCAGGTGAGTCTCAAAGGGTTAGCGGATAATTTCATTTTAAACAAATGACCAAAATATGAATTCTCCCGTGAGAAGCTTAATAATGCTTTATAAATCCATAGCTTAGTGAATTTTTAAAAAGAGAGCACTAATTTTAGTGTATTTTGTTAATATATACAGTATTAATGCTAAATAATGAGCAAACTTGTAGACATATTAAATAATTCATTTCACTCTAAACTTATGTATACTATTGTATTGACTATTAGTATTGGTGTTTATATTGATGTTAATTTCAAAGAGACAATCAACATATATATTATAAAATCTTTCATTTTAAATATATATGTTATTTCTTATGTCTTTACAGAATTTTACAATGAATATATGACAACCATACTAACTTTTCTTCATTCTAGGGATTTAATGAGTGTGTATGTGTATTATTTGCATTTGAGGTGTTTTTATTTGGTTCAGAAAGAGGACTTTCCGTATCCAACTCTACTACTTTCTATCTTATTTCCTAGAAACCTGGTCTCTCACTGATCCTGGAGCTCACCATTTCTTAGCTAAGATGGTGGCAAACAAATTTCAGAAATAAATCTCCCTGCCTTTTCCCCTACCTCTCCTATAACTTTGTGGTTACAGATGCTCATGATAATGAGTTATAAAGTGGTGACTAGGCATTTATTGTCAGCTTCTTATGCTTTCAGAGCAAGCATTCTCACCCACTGAATAAGTTTCCCAGTCACTTATTATCTTAATAGATTTAAAAGCTATTATCCCTTGTAGCTTACAATTTTAGGAGCTATATTATCTGTCTACACATTCATAAAAAACAATAAAGGTATTCTGAATGATTTAATCAAAAATGTTTCAGATGAAGAACCTTAGTCTGCAGGTTGGTAGTTTTACTTCAGTAAATTGTGATACTTTTTATGTAACTTTTTTTCGTATATTTTGAATTTCTGTATATAATTTTAAAACAAAATTTACATATCTAAAAGCATATTATCTGGACTTTTCTCTTTATCAGATCCTAGCTTGTTTTTAAAATTTAAAAATACTATTTTTTTCAGAATTTCAATATTGTCAGCATAATGAGGACATTGTTAATATTTCTCTAATGGTGGTTCATTAATTTGTAACACACAGTAGGCCATCTTTTGCTAAACTAGTTAGAATATATATTTTATTGATTTTCTCTTCTACTCCCAGAAAATTTTGACCTCCTTATAGTGTTTTCTCTACCTAAGAAATCATCTACAAATAATGTTCAATTAACTTCTATATTAAACTATAATGAATCTTTAAAAACTCCTGTATCTTAATGGACAATACTGAAATATTATGTACATTTTAGGATCATACACATGTCTAATAGTTGAGAAAATTTTTTAGTTTTCTCACTTTCTTGTTTATTGTAACAAGATTTCATTAAAAACATAAGCTGGCAAAGTGTTGAATATATCAAGTGAGAGGAAAAATAGGTAGCACTTCGTGTGACAGCATCATAGTATGAGTCAAAATAAAAACTTGATAAGTATACACAAACAAACTATATAGTATAGAACTTGCTAATGGAAAAATAAATAAGTAAATTAAATAATGTATGATTAATGATTTGTTTCTCCACAGTGGAAACCAAGCACAAGTTAACACTTATGTATTGAGGTTGTTTTAAATGTAGGAAAGGAACTTTCACTGTTTTGCAAAGTATTTAGTGTGTAGAATAAAGGTCATTTCCATGAGATTTCAAGCTGACACTACTGACCTCTTGAAAATCTTACTGACTATCATTTTGGCACCAAAAATAGATGCTTTATCAAATGAATTTCTTTGAAATTGGTCAGTGTAGTATTGCTTTTTTCTATGTCAACAATGGATGTTGAAAATGGTTTTCCATAATTATAACTTTCATATCTGAAATAAAAGTGCTTCAATAGTACAGTAAATAGTGTAGCCTGGTTATTTGGTGCAGAAGTTGATGTTTACTGTTAAGTAATTGTATATATATATATGGTAAATGCATTTCTTTTCAATCCATATGTAATTTGACATAGCAGAATGAAGGGAAGAGAAAAAGATGGAACCAGAAAGATCCATCGGAATATGGGTTTTATATTTTATTTTTAAATCTAAGAAAATTTTAATTTGATGAGAAATATCAATCAATGCAATAAACCAAAAATAAAAAGGGATTTGCTTTATTAACAAATTTGTGCATGATGTAGAATGAAATAGACACTTTGGAGAAACCACACAAAAATGATAAAAGTCTATTATCTGATGAAGGAAATGGAGTAAAGGACTAACATGGAGGCAAGAAAATTACAGTAGAGTCAGTCAAAATGAAGGTCACATGAGAATGGATTTCAAAACTAAAATATCACAACGTCCCTGATCATTCAGCAAACAGACAGCTGTGAACAGATCTTGGCTCTCACTACCGTTATCACTCTTGTTATTGGCAGAAATCTTCAAATATTTTATATTCTATTTTAGAGATTTTTTTTCAGATGACAGTTATACAAATGCTCTTTATAACTATAAGTATTGCCTGTCCCGTTGGTACACCTGGACCGGTTTTACTCTGCCTGCCTGTTCCCAAAGTCACTAATGAAATAATCACTCTGAAGTTTATTATCATCTACAATTGTTTGGCCAATATCTTAAACTTCTTACTGACTAACTCTAGCTAGTAAATTAGCCGATCTCTATTAATCTGTGTATTACCACGAGGCTGTGGCTTACTAGTGATGCATGTTACTCCTTCAGCGGCTATGTAGCATCTCTGTCTCTGCCAACTCTCTCTGTTTGGATTCATCACCTGGCTTTACTCTACTAAGCCATTGATCAAAACAGCTTTATCCATCAACCAATAAGAGTACCACATACACAGAAGGACATTCCACATCAGGTGTTTCTATCTAAATTTAAACTAGCCGATGTCTGATTGAAATGGAATCTAACCAACTGATACACTCTTCCCACCTTCAGCTTTCATTAGTTGTCTGTAGTCCTTTGTGCAGAGATAAGGCCTCCTGGTATTTCTCTCATCAACTTCAGCACTATTGTCATGGTTGGCCATGCTAAGTTATGTCTAGACAGTCATGTTGTTTGGTCTTCATGAGTCTAGCTTCTGTATTTCTAGGAAACACAGTATCACAGCAAAGTCCCTAAGTCTCTGGCTTTTATAATTGCTTATCCAAGCCAAATGGTCATCCTACAAATATTCATACTGATACCCTTGTACAGATTTACTAGGTTATATTTAGAAATACATTATATAACTGTAATATTAAATTTAACATATTGAGTATGCATTATATAATTAATATATAAAACAATGAATTTAAAATGTCAATGAATTTGAGAAAGATAAAGAAAGAGTACATGAAAGTGTTTTGTGGCAGAAAGGAAAGAGTAATTTTAAAATTATATTGCAATTCCAGTAAATGAAAGAAAGGTGTTACAAATGAAATGAGAAGTACACGTGAGAAGTATTACATAGTTTGTCTAATTCTATGTCTGATAAGATGCAGTTGGTACTGTATTGTAATGTGTCTGTGGTTAAAACTTAAAGCCATTAAAGGCTGGGTCACAGTTTTCTTTTTAGCACATTTCAATTTTCAACCTAAATATTCTCTGAAATCTGGAAATGTGCGTAAAAAATAGTTTGTTTTATTCATCTTTATGAGATTTAATAATGCTGTATGACTGACACAGAAAGAAATATTATGCTTAACAATTTTATGGCAGACATACCTGTAAAAGGCAATTTATATGAGATAATTAATGGCAATACTTGCAAAGAAATTTCTTGTTATATTTTTGTTAAATAGGAGTATAGATCATTAAGTGTTGCATCGTTATAAAACCCAGCATGTCTATGGGGACTTCCATAGTCTGACCTAGCAAATTTCGCATGACTTTATACTCTGGAGTTGGATAAAGTTAAACTTATTTCTGTTCTAAAATGTTTGATTTTTATGAAGAAATAATATAACTATCATAAAGCCTGTAATAGCTTAAAATTCCTCAGGCTTTTTAAGATTACAGAAAAAAACTGAAAGCATATTCAGAGGGTCTCTTGTTTTGGTTTGTCTTGACAAACCTTATCTGTTAACAAAATTAATATATTTACATTAGGAATTTAGAAAAGTAAATGCCACCTCATTATTTTAATTGTATTTTATAACATATCTTATCATTCAAATTTGTTTTCATAGTTGACTTCTTACTTAATGTAGCAAATGTGAATTTCATATTTATATTAACTCAAGTGTAAAATTATAATGCTTTAATATTTTTGTAATAGACTTTCAGTACTCACTATAGATTTATTTTTTTGCCTTGCTAAAGTTGATATTGTTGTTTTGAGCTTAGACTCCTTTTGGGTAAGCACAGTTAACTTAAGGTTTATTCTTAGTAGTTCATCATCTAGTAACCTACCTTGATATCTCTTAGTGCTTGTTTATATTGTTTGGTCTTGAATGGTAGCTTCTGAGAGGTTCTTGCCTTCTTTTGGTAATTAATCTAAGTGTAAGTTATTTATACTCAGGTGTTACTTGATGGCAAAGGCATTTGCTAATTTTCTGTATCTATAAACCATAATAGGCATGCCATTTTAAATATAATAGAAAATCAACACATTGCTGCCCACACCCAAATGAAGATATGGTCCTAAATATGATATAGATACAAACAAAGTAGGATTCTATCAAGAACTAACTTCTATTTTTGTCTTGCTTTGGTAACATGGCTATTACTAGCAACTGATGGTCACTTGGATTTTCAGGAGAAGCATATTCTATGTACACAACATCCTGGTATTTCAACATAGAGAATTCTGATTTTCAGTTCTAATAGCAAAATGAAAAATCATAAGTTATAGAAAAAGTGAAGTTTTTCTGTGAAATCACAGGGACAATTCTAGCTATAAGTCTCTGTGGTCACTGAATAAGAATCATGCCCCCAAAGGTTATATTTTAATTGCTTAGTCACTAGGGAGTGGAACTGTCTATTGAAAGGAAAATGCTTCATCTTTACTGAGGTACATCCTTATTCTGGTTATAGATTGGCCTTCTCTGTATGCAATCCTTCTGTCAAAACTATGACACATGGACTTACAGAATGTCTCATTCACTGTAATGGTATTCCACAGAGCATTGCTTCCAGTTAAAAAACTAATTTCACAGCCAGCACTGTTAACAATGAGCCCACCATCATGAAGTCCACAAATCTTAAAAGATCCCTTACTGTCCTGAAGCAGATGTCCTGATAGAAACATAGAATGATCTTTTAAACACACAATTGCAGTACCAATTAGGGGACAACAGTCTAGAGAGTTAGGACATGGTTCTCCAGAATGAAGTATACGCTTTCAATCATCATCAAATATGAGATACAGTTTTTCCCATAAAAAAATCAATGAGGTCCAGGAATCAAGGAGGCAGAAAACAAATAGTTCTTTTCACTAACATCCCCAGTGACCCACTAGGAAAAATTTGCTTCCTGTCCCCATGACTGTAAATTCTACTAGCATAGAGGTTTGAGTTTCAGAGAGGGGATTACTCCCGCTATGAGACACAATAAAGAGTTCATTGAATGAGAAATTCCAATTTTGGCTAGCCATTTTTGGCTCCCATTGGTCTTAAACCAACACTCTAAAAAAGCAATAACAGAATTGTAAGAGGTGATTGATCTCCATTACGGAGGGCAAATTGATTGTTATTCCACATGAAGTTAAGAAAAGCTTTCTCTGGAGTGTAAGGTATCCTTTTGGAGTTTTTCTTTGCTACTGTGTCTTGTGATTAAAAATAATGGAAACTACCACAACACAATCCAAGTAGGAGAAGAAAAGGCACAGATTCTTCAGGAATGAAAGTACAGATACTACTCCAGAAAAAGACACAGGGTTGTTTTAAGTACTTGCTGAGTGTGGACGAAATACATAACTGGTAGTAAAGGAAAGAAGTTATAACTATCAGATAAGGCCACATGACCTGGTAAAGAAACAAGAGTTAAGGGTTATAATTCACATGAGTGTTTCTATCATATTTTTAAAATGAGTATGTAGTTATTTGTGTTTTCTTTCTTCAATTTCTATATCATGTCTTATAACATAAATTAAGAAAATACTAGTAGGTTATATTTTTTTGAGATAAAACAAGACTTTCTCCCGAGAGACATTTTCGCGTACTCTTAATTTTATAATGAGTTTAGAGCTCAGTGATTAACTCTCTGCCTCTCTTCCAAATGTCCTGAGTTCCATTTCCAGCAACCGCACAGTAGCTCACAACAATCTTTAATGAAAACTGGTGTTCTCTAAAGGAAGAGATCTAGTCAATAGTTCTTATCAACTTAAACCATGAAACCCAATGGACAAGTTCAACAGAACTGCCATATACAGACTGCCCATGCTGCCTCAGAATTTCCAGGGCATGAATTATATCCATTCATTTCATTATAACTAAAAATGGAATACATATATCATATTAGGTATAATTACGATGTTTTTATTATTGTCATTGGAAATTAAGTGTGACATAGAAAGATATGATTGTCTGTCAAGTTTGGCAAGGGATTTGTGACAGCTATTATTAGTTGTGAAGTTGATTATGCTTAGAATTAACTAAAATCCAAGCAGGTGGCTACAGCTGAGAGGAATATTTTCTAAATAAAAATAATTTGAAATTTAAAAGTCAACTTTAAATTCAATCTTTTAAGGTAGAAGATTAATGTTTAATCTATATCTTTTGAGGTGGGAAAATCTGCTCTATATCTAGGCAAGACATTCTGCTGACAGCATATATAAAGGGCATAGGAGAAGGAACCTCTCTTTTTGTCTATGTGTCTACATTCTCAGTGGCAAATAGTGGTATTAGAGACTTTTTTTTTCCAGAATTCTGGTGTATACTGAAAACCAGTTGAGACAGAAAGCCTCATGGACTAACAACTACTGGATTCTTGAATTTTCCATTGGTAGACAGTCATTGCTGTTCTAGCTATACCATAACCTATAAATCTCTCTGATAAATCACTCTAATACTCCCTTTCTCCATACATGCATGTGCACACACACACACACACACACACACACACACACACACACACTGAGTCCTGTTCCTCTAGTAAACCATGACTAACACAGTCTACAGTATACAGTCCATTGTGTTTTGTTTTTTTAATGAAATTACAATGATTCTTCTCCGTTAGTACTGAAAAATCAAAACTAAGTAGGGAATGTGTGGCGTTGTAAACATTATTCTTGATTACACAAAACTTGTATCTGTGTTCCTCTGGGTTTGAACTACATTCAGTTTTGGGATATATAATTTCCAAGAAACTCCCAATATTAAAAACATAGTTGTCCACATTTTATCTATAAAACTATTTAACACTCCCCTTTGTGTGCTTCAATATATGTATTCCAAAGAAGAAAAACATATAAGAGTAATATTAGTAATGATATTATAATAAAATCCTTTTGATAGAAAAAAATCAAAGGTTAGTAAGTTTAATGCATCAAAAGTATTTAAATTTTCATGAGAATATTTACCCACTAGATAACATAATATAAAGCATTTCTCAAGTTTCATTTTTAAAAAACATGCCTAAAATATTTTGAAATGCATCTAAGTCAGGTACATCTTTCATTAAATTCCCCGTCCTTCCTGCCTCACTATTCATGCTTCACTTCCATGAGATTTTCCATGTGCTGTATGTAAGAGCAAATTGAGCTTTTCTGAATTATGTCCTACTTTCTATCTCACCTTTTCAGTTGAACTTCTAACTGTGAACAGTTTCACTCAGTACCTACAGTAGCAGTGGTTTTGTATTAGCTTAGGCTAAGCACCAATCTGGTGGAAAATAGCATTAACAAAACAACAAAGACTTAATTTCAAGTTGTCAGTGGGTCTGTAAAAATTTCTAATGTGCAATAATTTCATGCTTACCCTGATTTTATTGAAGATTAATTATAATGATTATAGAGAGCAGGTAAAACATTAAGCTTGGTAACTGCTGAAAAATATATTGTGTATTGTTAGATAAAAAAGTTTGTAGATTGTGTTCAGTTCTTATCATTTTGTTTTGTTTGATGGTGTTAAAAATAATCTGATAGTACAGAAAACCATCTGTTACAGCAAGATATGGTATGCAGACTTTAAGTTTTTTAGAAAATACCATTCTTTAGTGGGAGCAAACCAGATTATGATTAAATTGTATTTACAAAGATTGAAAATCTGCAATGCCCAAGACATGGGTCTAGTGGAATACAAATTAGATACCTACGATTTAGGAAAGAACTGCCTAAATGATGAAGATTGAGAATCCTGAAATCCTCAAATCATTTGAATCTTTCAGGCAAGCAGAAGAAATTGGCTTCACCTTAAGAGTGCACTTTCTTTCCTCTCAAATATATAAGAATACAAATTGGTTTTTGTTGTCTATAGATTTCCACATCTTTGAGTTTCTAGTCTGGTAACCACAA
>JAQHUG010000142.1:1723536-1739413 GCA_028555095.1 Dicrostonyx torquatus
CGAAAGAGAGACATATGTTTATAATAGTTGAAACTGTCAAAATGAGTGTATCATAATTGGTAAATTCTTTAAATAGCATAGAAATGGTATGTAAATAAATATTCCACAGGTGATAACATACTAATTTGTTAAACATGCAAAATGTTTTTTGATCATCACATAAAATAGAAAGCCAAATTATAGTCCTAGGATAAATTCATATCTAATAAATTTCATATGGAGTTTTATCCACCAAATGCTGTCAAGGATAGTAAATAACATTAAATACTCATTAGTCCAAACTAAAAATAGATATTTTCTCTAAGGAATCTTTATTTTTAGCATCAGAGAAAGCACATATACATTTTGTCCATGTTAATAAGGGAATAAGAAAATATCAAAAATGAATAAATGTAAGAACAGTTATAAAAGTTGTAATACATTTACATATAAAACATACAACCATGAAGTAAATTGAACATGTCTATGAATATCATTTTGAATCTAGAAAATCCTTCTACTTAAATTAAATTACCATGGATAAATGAATAGAAATGAACAGCTTAAAAACTTTAGTATTTGTAGATGCATGCACTAGAAATAAAATAAAAATAATATATGTGCTACTTAATTTGGCACATAATTGTTTCTAACTCTGTATAGCTCAGAGATATGTGATTTGGCATAGCTATATAAAAGGCTTTAGTTATCGTTACAGCATAACATTTATTGTAATGTTATTCTATTTATGTTTTGGAGATTAAATGTTACTGTGATTGCAGGGAACTGTATGTCTTGGCAATTCTCCTTTCTTATCTAGCCTGTGCCACCCCACGAGAGACAAAGCATTCTGTTTCTTAAACTGAAAAGGCTGCGCACATATTATTTTAGTACTGCACTTAAATTCTTCACATCTGCTGTTTACTTATTGTTCAATTTAGGCACTTCATTGAAACTAGTCGAAAGCCATCTTCTTGCTTAGAGTTAAATATAAGAAATGATGACAATATTTGAAGATGGAAGGCATAACTTGTGAGATAATCACAATGACCATACCAAAAAATAAAATAAAAAGCAAAGGAAGACTATTCTCCCACTGTCAGCATCCTTAGTTGCTTGTTTCCTGAAGTTCTTGTTTGTGTACTGTTTAGGACTCCTAGAGTTTCCCTGTCTACTGATTTCTTTGTTCAGCTCATGTTTACGTTGTCACGTTGGTGACAATTTCTAAGTGTTTCTATGTCCTTAGAGTTTTAGAGCAATCACTTTGACCTTTTGACTCTCACATTCTTTCAATTATATGTGTGTATGTGTATCTATATCTGTATTTATATCTTTATATATATATATATACATATATATGAGAAAGAAAGAGTAAAATATGGGAGGATTTGAAAGGGAAGAAAGGAAGGGGAGTGTAATTACAATCCCAAAATCATAAAAGAAGCAATTTAAACTCTTTTAATACCAGAAATTTACACATTCAGTTTTCTAACACAGAAAATTGAATTTGTCAGCATATTCATATTGCATTTTTTTGAGTATAAACTGTCTTGGGGTCATTTGAGTGACGTCAGCATCATCACAGGTCTCTTTAAAACAGGTAAATTTAGGCAAACATTCCAGTCACAGGAGGACTAAACTAGAAGAGTGCATGAAGAAAGGTAGGTTTGTTTTTTTCCCCGAACATTCAGAAGGTGAAAGGAACCATCGTAGGAATGCAGGCAGCCACAAGACATCAGAAGAGGCACAAATCTGAATGAGTTGAACTGATGTTGACAACAATTTCAGCTGATCCCAGGCAGTTCCATTTACAACTTTTAATATCCAGTGCCCTAAACTGACAACGTTGAATTGTCACTATGTTGCTACAGAGAGGTAGTAATTGTGAAGGCAGCTATAGGAAAGATATGTTAATAGAAACTGTAAATTTCTGTTATGGTAGCTTTCTTCCGTATATAAATAAATTTTGAGAAAAGCTAAGAACAAAGGGAAGATACAATGATGGCTTCTGCTGCCACCTTTGTTAGGAATAATCTTAAGCAGAGCCTCTCCGCCAACACAAATAATAACAGTCAAACCAAATGAGACCGAGTAAAAGATGCCCACATTTAATAAATGCAGAGCTCCCGGGTGGCCAAGAAAGCATGGCGAGGGTAAAAATCTTAAGACCACGTGTTCTTTTTTTTCAATGTCAGCCTAAATAGCCTGTGGGAGTCATCCTGACCCTGGGGAGGGTCAGCGTTTGGCTGGCTTTTTCAGAGGTGGAATGCAGACCAAGGCAACTCCGAGAGGAGGTGCTTGAGATGGAGCTTTCTGCCCATTGGCGCTCCATTGGTGCCCCAAGGATGAATACCAGGGGCTGGGGTGATGCTTTCAATCATCCTAGAGTCCTTGGATATAGGGGTATTAGAAGGCTAGTGGGTCTAACTTTTAATCAAACAACTTCCATTACTTTCTTCCCCACTATCTGAATGTAGATTTATGCAAGGCTCTTCATAAATTTTGACAGCATATATCATATATCCGGGTAAAACAGAATGGACCCACAAGAACTGAATCAGTGATAGCTTTTGAATAATAAAGAATGAGCCAAAGAAAATAACAGAATTATAAGATGTATCAAAACTTGACAAGTATTTTATAAAAACCTAAGTAAAATTAACTTATGAAATCACAGGAAAAATTGTATAATATTTAAATTTTTCAAATTTTAAAAATTTTAAATTTTATGAACTTGTGTAAAATTTGTATAAATTTTGAATTGCTTATTATGCTAATATTATGTTATATGTGTCTAGGAATATAATTACATATATGTGTGTGTATCTTCAGTTTTACTAAACAACTTACATTTGATGTTTAAATTTTGCAAGAATGACTGTTGAAAATCCCTTAAATGTTATCCTGAATTATTTTTATTGATACTCTAGAATTATTTTTCTAACTCAAATTATTATTATGAAAAGAGAAGAAACAATTATAGGACAGAATCAGCCAAGAAAACTTAGTAATGTCCTAGTCACAGTAAATACTAGTTTACTCATTAACTCTTAAATTTTATATGACTATACTACAATGAAAATTAACCTGGTAGTTAAAAAAAAATGATTCTTGATTTTTTTTTCCTGACTCCATCACTTTGACAATTTCATTCTGCTCTACATGAAAGTTAAAAATCCACTGTAATTAGTATAATATGGAAACAAGAATGAGTCAAAGAAAACAAAAGAAATAGAAGACATGGGGATGATTGTGGAGAAGAAAACTCCAGTGCATGCTTTATTATTGAGCTACACACCCAGCACCTAGCTATGTTTATCTTATTTGGGTAAGTCTAATGTTGATTTCATAACCCCATGTCAAAATTACTGTACAAGCTTTAAATATGTACAATTTACTGGATGGGAACTGTACCTTAATAAACCTGTTAAAATGACCCAGCCAAAAAAAATTAATTAATTAACTAATTGATTAATTTTAAAAAAGGTGACTCTGGGCTGCCTAGCTAGTTAAATTGGGCAGGGCTAAAGAGAAATGTGGTATCTGGAACTAATTTACATGTCGTTGTATTTATTTGTTAACGCTTTATAAAAAATCAAATGAAGCAAGGATAAATACAATTTTAAAATGCTATGAAAACATAAGCTTCCAAGAGAGGGAAGCAACTAACTGTCCAACACAGCTATGATACCTATAAACCTTAAAGATCAGTTCAGTAACATAATGGGTTCAGTGGTCACTCTCGTATCCTGGCTGTAAGCAGTAGCTCTCTTAACTGCTTTTCAAATTTTTATGATTTTAATCACAGACAATTGTAATTCTTATCTCTAAGTAAAGAAACTTCTCATTTCAACATTCAGAGACTATTACAAGAAAAGACACCTATCAAAATGCAGAGAACAGGTTATTTTGAGGTAGTTATCCTCAACTGACACATTTACAACACAAATGCACCAAAACTCATGAACCATCATTGCATACGGTATTGAAAGATTGTAAGTTCCAGAAAAACATGATGTCTTCTGTATGACCGTCTCTGCTAGAAATGTCAGGGAAGCTACACCTATGAACATGGTTACTAGACAAAACCAGAGAAGGAATGATACCAACACACATGCTAACATGGAAGGAGAAATAACATGGAGTACCAATCCTAAACAAGAACTATAGAAAATTAAAGAATATAAAATGAGAGGAGGAAAAAGCAATCTTCTCTAAAAAAAAAGTATCTTACAACTGACTCTTCCATATCAAGTGGTCTGCTATGATATAAGATACATATATGCAAACATACATACAATAATTAAGGAAAGGGGGCTATGAATTTTAGGAGTGGGTACATGAGATGGCTTTTTGGAGGAAAGGAAAAGGAGAAATTTGTGCAATTTTATTTTAATTTCAAATATGAGAATAAATAAGTTCAAATAAGATCAAATTAAGAACAATAATATAAAGATGTGTATAAGTTCGGTCCCATATGCTATTTTAATGTTACTTGGAAAAAATATATCATTTTGGAATTTACAGATCACTTTCAACTTCAAGCAGAAGAACTTATTTCAATGTGATGATCTGCATGGAAGCTCTTTAAGCATTCGAACAAAAGTGCCCCAAGAAAGAAGTGTTGCCTCAAACGGTGTCAGTCTGCTCTTCAAAATTGCAATTGAGTTCGAAAAGAAAATATGTGAACAAAAAGTGGGGATACTCTGGTAAAAAGAAAGTTCTCTATATGACTAAGTCTTAAGTTGGAGACAGTCAATTGCTAGGTTAGAAGGTAGACAAATATCATGATCTTTTTTGTAGTTCATAACCCTCTGAGATAAAACTGATAAGTTCACCTCAAAGATACAGGTGCAGAAATTTAATAATAAATGCAGAAATGCATGTGTCTTGTCTTTGCATCTTAAGAAGCTTGTAAATAGTTATAAACTTTGACAAAAACAGAGTTGATCCAAATTCAACATGCAGCTGAGCCTTCATAAAAGTTCATGTGCTCTGTGTTACTTCACTTCCTGTAAATTTGTTTTTTCATTGTGTATACTTGACCAAGCACTCATGAATTTTCAAAGCTATGAGGCTCAAGTAAATAGTGAAGAGTAAATAAAGACATCCCTAATACAGGAATGGTGCTACAATGTATTTGCACCTCAGCACCAAGAGAAGGATGAATGTGGTATTTTTATCAAACAGGAATTTCTCACCATCCAACAATGAGAAATTGTATACTGCAACTGAAAATGAAGGTGCTTTTTTATTTTATAGTGAGCATACTGGAAGATAGCCCACTTATCCATATTCTTTGCCTACCATACTGAAACATCTCAAAATGAGATACACATGATCTTTGGGCGCAGAGTATGGCCAAAGTCACAGTTCTCCTTGCAATCATTTTAAAAAAATAAAGTATGACTTTTAAAATTTCTTTGTAATATATCTAACAGCTATCTTCGCATTGTTTTTGAGTTTTACTAAAATATTTGCTGATTGCATGACATACTACAAATAACAAGAATATGATTAGGTCTTGTGAGTTGACTCAGTCAGTAAAATATGGTCTTTGCAAGTATGAGAACCAGAATACCAACCCCAAGCAACTTCAATTGAGCATACACATTGATCTTCTTGCACAGACACAAACCCACATATATTTATCGACATTTTGTTGCAACAATATCCAAACAGCTGTATCTGCTAAACACCACAAGGCAACAGATGGTACCCTCAAGTAGTATTTAAGTTGTGTTTAAGAAAAATACTTTTACACATAACTAGGAAGGTTAAGTAAAAGAACATAGCCAGCACATTCAGGAAATAATAGTTACATAAAGTTGTTACAAGTCCTAGCTCCTAAGTCAGCTATGAGCTCTGGGTTCAACCAGTAGTTAAAAGCCTTGAGAAGCTACATAGCAAACAATTTCTAGGAGCAAACTAGCAGGAGATGAGTGACAGTAGATTAAGAAACATATTAAGAACACAACATATAGATCTGCCTTATGGACCTTACAGATTCTTTTTTATTTTTATGCATCTGTTACAACGTGCAGATGTTTTTCAATTTGTGATGTTCCGATTTATAGTTTTTCAGCTTTTCCCCATCAAAGCGATGCACAGTCAGAAGAAATAATATGTTGATTTTTGAAGATTTGCTCAGGCTGGTGATATGTGGTAGTCACCGCATTCAGGAAATCACAGCTACAGGGAGCTGTTATCAGTCCGAGACTTGATCAATCTCTAATAGTGGATACTCCCTAGATAACCAGATGCCAGACTGTAAATGTCTGTGCCATAAAACTTCAGAGCCTGAAAAGTGAAGCTTATTGAGCATCAAATTAAAACAATTAGTTTATTAATTCCCTATTGTGAAATAATCTTTGCTTAATTTGAAGACATTTCTAAATTCAGTTCTACTAAAAAATAATTATCATCAATTCTCTTTAATTTTGTATTAAAAAAATCACACTAATACCTGAAAGCAAAAAGATGAAAGAAAATTCAAATAGCTAACAGAGTTTGTAGATTATCTTTTTACCATGAGCTAGTTGATACTCATATCGTTTTCATTTGTTTCTTATTTGATTTTTAGAATCTATAAAGTCAGAATCAGGATAGGCTGCTCGGATGTTATACTTTCCTGAGCTCTGCTGACATCAGGGACGTGAGGTACTGGAGGAGTTTGCTTTCTGATAAGAAGGGTGTCCTGGAGAGGATCATGAAGTGTCAGCACTGGGCCTGTGGCGGGAGAACTTGTTCAAATTGTCTGTACTCTCACAGAACCCATATCTCTAACCCTTAAGTGGAAAAAAAGTGAAGATTGGGCTTCATGTAGAAATAACTTATACAGCTATTTCTTATGCAGAAACATTCTGAGAATTGTGTTCTCTTCATAACGGCAACAGATTTTTATAGTGAGTGAAATATATTGTTTTCATCAAAAAGAGGCCTCAGACTTTTTAAAGACATATTATTGAGTAAGTCCAAAGACTGCTTTAACTTTATGCCCACTTCAGGTTCTCTATCAGCCCTCACTCTGCTTGATTTCTTTATTTCATCCTTCTCATAAAACAACAACAACAACAAAACCCGAAGATCTCTTAAATCAATTTCATGCAAGATGTCAGCAAACTGAGATCACCAACGCAGTTACTGAAATAACAGCCTGCTCATTCATTCAATGTAATTACTTCTTTCGCTCTACTTACTCACAGAGATGATCTATAAATTGAGGATGAAAAAACTTAAGTCTTCAGGAAGTGGCTTTTAAGGCTTTCTTTATGTTCTGAATTTCTACCAGAGAATTTTGATAAAATACTGTGAACTTATTTACGGAGTGAGACTTTTAGCAGAAGTATGATTAGCATTAGATGTTTCAAACTAATTAGGGCAATGTGACTGGCAGTGAGAATATTTCATGATATCTATTTTATATGTCGATATAAATATAAATGGCTGCATATGCAGTGAGGAGAGGTAGGGGTTATACTGTGAAAATTCACTTCACTAATTTGAATATTTATCTTATTGGAGGACTCCATGGAGATTCCAAGTTTAACTCAACATATGGTCTGTAAAATTAAAATTAAATTTATTTGTATAAATTTGACACAATAGGAGTTAAGCTAAAACGAAGGATACCAGCATATGGTGGGTTTATCACTAATTGAGAGTCTTATACTGCGGGAAATAAGAAGAGATGTTTGGTTTTCCTTCCAGTTTTATGACTATATATAACTGAGCACATTATTGAAATTCATAATTGGTTGTTTTCTAAGACATGGGTGAAATGACTTTTTAAGTAACTGAAGGAAATCATCTGATTTCTACTTTTATAAAGAAAATGTTTATTGATATACATACATATAGAAGTGTATAAACATTTTTATAAATGCATTACACACCCGCAACACATACACACACAATACTGCTTACCAAATCCATTTTTCTCTATGAAAGCTGTACAGTGGAAGTTTTCTATAACTGTCTTCTCTGGTGGCTGCACTAAACTTTTACTTGATACTTCTATTCAACGAGATATCAAAGAATGCTATTATTTTTATGTAATTTAGCGCTCCCTCACCATAAAAATTGTTTTATCTTTTTCTGCAACCTACCTTGAACACAGTATGATACTAGGTTCGTTACAACTCTAAGTGACTGAATCAATACATGCAGTGTCCATTAGAAGATGAAGAATATCCAACAGATTCTGTTTTGCATGGTGTGTTCTTCATTTCACCTAATAGAGCATTGGACGAGCATTTCAACACTGGAGGTGACTCTCTTTCCACAGTCGAAGTGGAATTTCTTTTAAAACAGTTCTGCTTTTGAGTTCCATCCTTTAATCCATTTCAGAAATCATATACTACTATTTTTACTACTTGTTTTATACGTAATTATTAAGACCCCTTCAAGCCATTAAAATAATTTTCATCAAGCTTTACTTAATAAAACATGAAAGGGCAGCATTAAACATTTTCTGCAGGTTTTTCTGAGCACTGTATATTTGAATATAAGATTATCCTTCTCCTCTCTCCTGCTTAATATATGATTTTATCACTTCTACAAAAGTGTTACAATGTACTTACTAACAATTATATATACTTAATAGTTTGCAATCTGGAAGTAATTATTCCAAAATGGGTCCCGGTACTAACAATTAAGAGCCTATGTCTCTGAAGATACAGGACAATTTTTTTCTCTGATTTTTCTATATGCGAGAGTCTGTCCACAGTCCTTGGATTGTGGCATCTCTTATAATCATCAAAGGCAGACACACATTGTGTCTCTGACCTTGCTGTTTGTATGAAATCTACTGTCAGCCTACTCATATGTAAACTTTATACTATTTGTAACCATCACATACTATGTTGTCAGTCTATTCTGGTCATTAAGTTAACCGCATCTAGAATGTATCTTTTATCTTTCAATGTAGAATACACTGAGATTCTTGAGACAAGTTTTAGATATCTTGGTGAGAGAACTTACCCAATCTTTGCTGTACCTTTCATTAATTCTTAACCTATAAAACTTTGTTTCTGGTTACTAAATGTCATTTAGGGTCCCCTGTTTAAATGTTTCCTTCATTCTTATGTAATGAAGCACCAAACTTTAATCCATACAAATCTCTACTACCTATACCTAACTACATGTTAAGAATTGTGTAATTACCGTGACTTTGAAGGCTTTCTTCAATTAGCATTTTCGTGTTATTGTTGAATTCTTACTTTAAGACATGGTGATTCGATAAGATACAGCAGTTGGTCCAATTGTTTTTTGTTTCTGTTAAGGTTTTACTTTGTTATTGACTATGTGGTCAATTTTAGAGAAGGTTCTATGAGGTGCTGAAAAGAAGGCATGTTCGTTTTTGTTTGGGTGAATGTTCTGTAGATGTCTGTTAATTCCATTTGAGTCATGATATTTATTAGTTCTCTTATTTCTCTTTAGGTTTCTGTCTGGTTGACCTCTCCACTGGGGAGACTGAGGTGTTGAAGTCTCTTACTATTAGTGTATATGGCTTGATGTGTGATTTTTAGTAATGTGTTTTTTACATATGTGGGTGCTCTTATATTTTGGGGATAGATGCTCAGAATTGAGATTTCATCTTGATGGATTTTTCCTGTGATGAGTATAAAAAGCCTTTCTCCATCTCTTTTGATTGATTTTAGTTTGAAGTCTATATTTTAGATATGATAGCTACACCCGTTTTTTCTTAGGTCCATTTGATTGGAAAATCTCTTCACAACTCTTTATTTTGACGTAATACCTGTCTCCATTCTGTTAACCTATGTCTCTTTATAGGTGAACTGAGTCCATTGATATTAAGAGATATTAGTGACCAGTGATTGTTTAATTCTTGGTTTTTGTTTTGTTTTGGTTTTGGTGGTCGTAGTGTTTGTTTCCCTTATTTGGGGTTTGTTGGTATGAGGTTATCTGTGGCTTCTGTTTTTGTGGATGCAGCTAACTTCCTCGGAATAGTGTTTTCTTTCTAGGACTTTCTGTAAGACTGGATTTGTGATTAGCTTTTCTTTAAATCTGGTTTTGTCATGTAATATATTGCTTTTTCCATCTATGATGATTGAAGCCTTGGCATCTTGAAATGTGAATGCAGATGGATGCAAATAGAAAAAAATTAAAAACATTAAAAACATCCTGAGTGAGGTACCCAGACCAAGGAAGACAACATGGTTTGTACTAAAGTATAATTAGATATTAGGCATAAAGCAAAGGATAACCAGCCTTCAGTCCATGACCCCAGAGAATCTAGGTAACAAAAACAACCCTAAGAGAGACATACAAGAATCCCTCTAAGAAGGAGAATTTATTAGACACGCTCTCCTGAGAAAATTCGGAGTGGAGGAGAAGAAGGAATGGGAGGAGGAGAACATAAGGGAATAGAATAGTTGAGGTGGGGAGGGACAGAAAGGGAGAGCAAGGAAAAAGATAGTTTGATTGAGGGGAGCTTTATGGGACTAGCAAGAAACCGGGCACTCGGGAAATTAGCAGGAATCCACAAGGATGACCCCAGATAAGACCATAAGAATTAGTGAAGATGGTGCCTGAAATGGCATTTGCTTATTATTAAATTGATGACTACCTTAATTGTCATCATAAAATCTCCATCTGATAACTGATGGAAACAAAGCAGAGATCCACAACTAAGGAATGGACTGAACTTCAAGATTACAGTCCAAGAAACGGAGGAGAAATAATATAAGCAAAAGTGTCATGACCATAATGGGGATACCCCCAGAAGCAGCTGACCTGACCGAGAGCTCACTGACTCTGGACTGAGAGCGGTGGAACCTCCATAGGACGTAAGACCAAGCTAGGCCTACTGAATGTCTGTGACAGTTGTGTGGCTTGGGCACCTCATGAGTACACTGGCAATAGAGTCAGGAATTGTCTCTAGTGCTGGAATTAGTTTTTGGAGTCCATTTTTTTTTTGGAGGGATACTTTGCTCAGCCTAGCTATGGGGCATAGAGTGTGGGCGGGGAGTCCTTCAGTCCTGTCTCAAAGTGATGTGTCAGACTTTGTTGACTCACCTTGTGAACTTCATCCTCTCAGAGGAGTGGATGCGGGCTGCAGCGGGAAGAAGGCATGGGGATCACTGGAGGAGTGGAGAGAGTACAAACTGGAATATGTATGTAAAACGAGAAAACAATTTTTTTAAAAAAATAATCGAATAGGAATTGTGTAATTATGACTCAAAAGCATGCTGCATGTAAATTCTTCATGCCTTCTAATTTCTGCATTTTGACTCTAAAATACACAACCATAAACTTCAAGATGAATGATACAAGTTTTTTTATGAATGAAGTGCAAAACAGAAAACTGAGGGCATTGGATTCCTAAGTGAGGAAAGAAAATGCATGTTTATTTCTGTTAGGCAATGCAACACAGTCAGGAGAAATTGAATTGTTCCTTACTCCAGCTTTGCCCTTACTCTTCCTTCTCATGTATCATGGTGTCAAAGCGTAGATGTAGTTAATTTCCATCGCCTCTCAAAACAACACATGTGCTAACCAAAATCTAGTCTTCAAGGATGTTGTGATACAAGCCTATATTTGTGTCTCTTAGAAAGTTAGGAAAAGCCGGGCGGTGGTGGCGCACGCCTTTAATCCCAGCACTCAGGAGGCAGAGGCAGGCGGACCTTTGTGAGTTCGAGGCCAGCCTGGTCTACAAGAGCTAGTTCCAGGATAGGCTCCAAAGCCACAGAGAAACCCTGTCTCGAAAAACCAAAAAAAAAAAAAAAGAAAGTTAGGAAAATTACAAATTCAAAACCAAACTGTGATGAGTAGTGGGGATTTAATACTTGAAGACAATTGACTTGAAATATTTGTTTTGGAATGCAAAGATTCTAAGAAATCTGCTTCTTCTAGGATTTTTTTTGTTCTTCTTTCATACCTGGAGTGTATGCCGTGACTTCCCAGAAATGGTTATAATACAGTGATTCAATATTTATCTTTCTCTCTCTCTATCTCTATCTTTTTTCTCATTGTCATGATTCCTCAATATTTGTGATAGAAGACATGCCTTTCCTCACTTTGTATTTTCTTATCACATTTTCATTTTAGTCTTACAAATCTGGGGTGCATGTTTGGGTTTCCTTTCTTTTTTGCAATTCCTGAAATGGAGTGTTTCCTGTTTGCAGTGGAAATTGATCTTGGCACAGAAACAAGAAAATTGTATCTCTATCCAAGTTTTTAATACTAGAAAGAGCATCACATACTGAAGGTTTTTTAATATATGACATATTGCACCCCCAAAATATTCACAAGTTCAAAGATTGAGGAGGTTCTCCATAATAAAAAAAAATGTGATCCAGCACTGATCACTTCTTAAATAGGATTTTCAGATTTTCTTCTAACCATAGGTATAAAATGGATGAAACTTAACCAGTCAGTAAATTCAGAACCCATGTTAGCCTTCACAAGACAGTCAAGCAATTAAACTTGCAAATAAAGAAACACTGTTCATTCTGGAAGGAATTCAAGTGTATAATGTTTAAAGGAAGGAAATCCATAAAATATATATTAAAAAAAAGATTCAATAAACCTTAAAAACTAACAATAGTGAAAAGTAGTCATAAAAATTTGCAAATGCATTTTAAATGCTACAATAATTGCATTTTAAGTGGAATAAAATCATTTTTATTGACATGATGATTTTACCCACTGCTGACTGACTCTATAGAGAAAAGTAACTTGTAAGTTAAATTTTCATGTTTTATTCTTAAAAACAGTTGGAATATGCAGCTCTAAAGTTTATTGAACCGCAGGAAAAAAGACTCTCCAAAAAAGGGAATAAGTCCACATTTTTGTTGATGTGCAATTTATTTTATAATATATGCTGGTATTTCTTTTCTAAAAATATCAGTCTAACTGACCAACAGGCTGTTTATGTAAAACAATTAAATGTAAGGGTCACTATTCCCTCACAGCAAAGATTGAGAGCCTTGCATGTGCACAGAAGAGTTGTTCCAGCATTCAGGACACAGACACTTGAGAAGCCTTTTTAGGCTGGGTGCTGAGTCTCCATCTGTCAGGACCTTGATTCTTTCAACAGTGAATGTGGCACTGTTACATGCTTAATTTCCTGGAACCTCAGATCAGCTTTATTTTATGGTTAATAGCAATAAGACATTCGGTCATCTCAGTAGGATTCTTATACCAGTATGCTTTCTTTCAGAAACTAGTTCAATACACATTTTCATAAAATCCAAAAAAGAAAAATTAAATCATACATTTAAATTATCTTCATAATATGATCTTTTCTTTCTTTTTTAATTGAAAATAGATTCTTCTCTCATACAATACATCAAAACATTTTCCCCCTTTACCCTCCTTCCAGCTACCCCCAACCTCTGCTGCTCCAGAGATTGACTCCCAATCTTTTTCTCTTCAGAAAAGAACATTAACTTATTAGTGTGTTTACACATAATATATATTCATATAGTGAGTGAGTGTGTGTGTGTATGCCCACAGTCAAATGTTTCTATCTTGTATGATTAAGAATGCATGCCTCTGTGTACATATGCGGATGTCTGAGGTTAGCATCAGGAGTTTTCTGCCATGATTTTTCACTTTTTTCCTTTGAGACAGAGTCTCTCAAATGAACTCACAGCTCAATCACAGGGCTAGCTAGATAGCTTCCTCTAGAAATCCCCTGTCTCTGATTTCTGAGTGATGGAATTCCAGGTTGACTGCCATATCAACATGCCATTTATGGGTGTCCTGGAGATATGAATTTGATGACAACCACTTTAATAGCCTTAGACCTGAGAGAGAATCTATAGTAGACAACATGAGTAGATGAAAAAAACTAAATGATCTTATGTTGCAACAAAACTTCGGTTCACTTATTTATGATAATGTACCTGACAAGTCTAGGTTCTAGCTCTATTATTACCTTTTATACTTGCCTGAAATTAGCAAAGACCTATTACTTTGGATTGTGTAAAAATTCCCCAGTACAATTATTAACATGCAAATATGGCAGAAATATGACAAACTCTGATTAATTGTAGTCAATGAATCAATTGCAAAGATAGCCATTTTACAGATATTCCGATTTTGGAACAGGGAGGTGGTGTAGGACAATTCTATATTCTGTTTCAAATAAACAATGATTGGTTATTAGCCAGGCTGGATGTATAGGTGGGACAACCAGACAGGAAGTAGAGGCAGGGCAAGAAGTATAAGAAAATTCTGGGAAGCAGGAAGATCCCTCAGCTGTCTTGTCCAGAATCTGAAGAAGCAGGATGTGATCTGCCCTGCTGAAAAGGGTACTGAGCCATGTGGCTAACGTAGATAAGAATAATGGGTTAATATAAGTTATAAGAGCTAATACGAAGTCTGAGATAATGAGCCAATCAGTATATTACCTAATGTAGACTCTCAGTGTGATTTTCTTTGGGGGCTTACCAGCTGTGGGAACTGGGCATGACATAAACCCCAACAAGCAGGCCCTCCTGTTATAGGGAGGTACAAAATATCAAAGGATTTAAATTAGATGCAAATTGATGTGACCAAAAACGAACAAACAAGCTGCAGTATCATGGGTTCCTCAGCCAATTATCAATGCCTGAAACTGGACTAATACTTGTACCAAATAGACTACACAATCACATGTATTTTTATTACAATTGTCTCTTGTGTAATGTATGGATAACATTATTATGTCTACAGAGTGTTAGTTTAATTAGTTACATTAAAAAGCACAAATTTCAAGGGCACACACTTATTTTAAGTAAAAAAAGTAAACATTAACAAGCATAGAAATCCCTCAGAAGTAACACATTCATTGAACTATAATTTGTGAAGAACATAAAGACTTCTTTTAATACTAACTGGAAAATTTCTGGAATATCCATTTTTCAGACTAACTTCTTGGCCAGTTTTACCCGTTTGCATATGAATATGAAACTTCTATTTATAATGTAAAAAGCCAATGATTACTTACAAAGTCTTATTTAAGTGTGTACTCTTTGAGATCTCACTATTTGAATTTCAATCACATTTATAAATGTGGGCCTGAATTCTTCCCCTTTTTGGAAATTTAATTGTTTTAATTTGAATTTAACAGCTTTCAATTCATTTAGATTCCATATTTCCATGAAGCTTTACTCTTTTTAGAAATACAACATTTACATATATTTGTCTCAAATTCTAACAAACATAAAATTGTACAACATTATATAATATATATTTCATGGGTTTTATGGTTTGATTATATTGTTCTATATACATAAAAATAAATAAAACTAAAATGAATAAAATGATTTTATAGCTTCACAATCATGAAAACATGTACAATTCACTTTTTTATATTTTACACAACTACCACATAATTGGTGTGGGACAATGGTCTGTACTCTGTCAATTATATTTTAAATAAATGCTGGCTAGTAGCCAGACAGGAAGTATAGGCAAGACAGCCAGGCAGGAAGTAGAGACCGGTCAATGAGAATAGAATTCTGGGAAAAGGAATGCTTGGTTTGCAGTTGTTGTGACCCATCCACAGAAGAAGCAAGATGTAACTGCCATGTAAGATAATGTAGACAGCGACGTGGCTAACATAAAAATGAATAGTGGGCTAATATAAGTTGTAAGAGTTAATAAGAAGCTTGGGATACTGGGCCAATCAGTTTATAACTAATATAGACCTCTGTGTGATTTCTCTGGGACTAAACGGCTGGGGAACTGGGCAGACAGAAAACTCAAGACAATAAGTGGTGCTCAACATGTGGACAACTGCATCCACCTAAAGTTTGAAGAATTTTGGAATTCTAGACAAAAAAATAATAAAGTTCAGCATAGTTTATTGATAGCAGCACTTTCTTGAGTGGGCTCTGCTTGCTAGAGGCAAGTGCTCTCATTTAAGAGAGGCTCCTGACTCAGC
>JAQHUG010000142.1:1741383-1806792 GCA_028555095.1 Dicrostonyx torquatus
TTCTTTAAAATTATTTCTGAATAGCTGTCTTATTTGTGTGTATATGTTGGAAATGGGTTTTAATATGCCATCTTTCACATATTTACTTTATATGTTCTGATTTCACTCATTCCCCATCATGTTCTCTTCTATCCAGTTCGCCCCATTATACCATGCTGCCCTTTCTATTCATATGTCTGTTTTTGTATAGTCTAGCTTTCTAACAACAAAGTAATATAAATGTAGAGACATACAAATAAATAAAACCAAAGTGAGTAAAAGGATTTTGTAACTTAACAATCATGAAACCATGTACAATGCACTTTTTCCATGCTTTATATACAATAAATAGGAAATTCCTAAAATCTTAGAAAGAGATTCAGGCTGAACTAATATTAAAATATCAGGTCCACAGATCTGTGAGATAACAAATTAACTTTCAGATGGTTTACTTCCTATAGCAACTTGTTATAGTAGCCATAGAATAACAACAATATTGATAAAGCTAATGTACTAGAATAAGGCAACAGTAGGGACAATGATTCAAGTTTCTGTTCTGAATTTTTTTAGTTTTCTGAAACCAAAAAATTCAATTCAATCCAAATTAAGGCTCAACTTGAATTTTTATGACAAAAGTAAACTTAGTCTATCCTGAGTTACTACAATGACTGCTGTATTCTGTTTTGTCACTTCTATATAAGTTATCAATATCTATGTTTATAGATCTAGAGTATAGATATATAGATAATATATATATATGCACTCGTGTATATGTGAGTGCTGTGTGTGTGAAAGAAAGAGGGGAGAGAGAGAAGAGAGAGAGAGAGAGAGAGAGTGTGTGTGAAAGAGATTCTGAATAACCATGTAAATCATACCTCATTAGGCTTTAAACTATTGGCCATAATGAAAATGACTGTTTACTTTAATTGCAAAACTACATTGGAAAAATTTGGATTAAAATGATTAATCCACATTATCTCAATTCCAGCATGAAATAAATTTTCTGTAAGCATTTATAGTTTCTCTGAAACTTAACTCATATTTTTTTAAGACTGAGGACTCAGACACAAGTTTAGTTATCCTATAAGTGAACAGAACACATAAAAACTTGAACGTGCAATTAGCTCCATGAAATATATTTGATAACATGAGTGCATTGGCTGGGGAGTGATAGGAATCTGAACATCATTCATGGAAACTATGGGACTATTGTGATGAAGAGGGAGATGTCAGTTCCTGAAATTTTATTCAATCTCCTTCCATAGTTGAAACCTTCTAATACTTATAACTGGCAGGTTTATCCTGTTCTTCCTGAAAAACTTGCGGCAATTTGGCTTGAGTAGTTGGTTTTCAGGACAGCATTTTTTTTCCTCAATGCTTCTTTACACAAAGTCAATATGAAGTCTATGTTACAACCCAAAAGACCTGCATGGTAGTGATTATTCCAATTTTAAAAAGTCTGAAATTTGGGAAATATGTGTGGATGAATATTAAGTATAATAGGTAGTGGTTAAATTAATGTAAAATTGGATGAGGCTGCATTTGTTGGTATAGGGCTAGAAATCACAGATTCTTGGCTGACATTTTCTGATTATAATAATGGAATAAATGCCAAAAGGCTCACTTGATTGATCAATATGTGGACAATAAATGACATCTAGTAAGTAAAATTTAAATGTAAGAAATTTCTTAACATATATGTGTGTGTGTGTGTGTGTGTGTGTGTGTGTGTGTGTTAAGACACAATTGGATATTAGAAGACCAGGGGAAAACAGGTCTGTATACCCTAGCCAATGAAAAGGTGTAACAGCTGCTATACAAGATCACAAAGGCAAAAGTTCCAGATTTGCTTCACTATCAAGGAAATTGTCAAGGGCTAACTGATTATAGTTTTCCCCATAGCAAAAAGATAAAGTGAGAAAATTACATATCATCTGTATAGTAAAAATTCCAATATGAGAGAACAGACATCTAACCAGCATCAAGAAAATAGATAACTATGCCATTATCTATATGTAGTAGACTATATGTAGTATTTAGATTCACAACTCAGAAGAAGGTCATGTGGATTTATTTGAAAAAGAATTCATCTACCCTCCAAATATGTATGATAGTGATGGTAGTACTAGTTCTAGGATTGTTGCAAATATAACTATGGAAAAATATATTGAAATTGTAATTAATTTCTGGATATTGGCATTCAATGTATACTCGTTCCAAATGTCAATGTGTTTATCACTAATTAAAAGGTTTATTGAGGTTAGTGGGAAAATGAAGTTTTAGCTCAGATCCATATCATAGGGGCTAAGGGGACTCTGAAATAGACATTTGATTTTCCAAATTTCTAAAATGCATAATAGGAACATTCAACCTCATTAAGTGATAGAGTCTGCCACAGTCCTGCCACAGTATAGTTTCAAGTCCTGAGACCAGGAAGGGGAATTTATGTGAAGAAATGAAGTAGTTTTGAATTACCAGATGAGTTACAGACAATTTGTCATCTCCAACTATCTCAATCTATATTTATACTTCTAAGAAAATGATCTGATAACAGAGCCAAGAATAAGGCACTTTTATGTAACATGAGGGGTGGCTCGTTGGGGTTACTGTCCCACCCAGTATCCCACAGCTGGCAAGCCCCAAAGAAGATCACACACAGACTCTACATTAGGTTATACACTGATTGGCCCATTAGCTCAGTCTTCCTACCAGCTCCCATAACTTATATTAACCCATTGTCAGCCACATGGCCAGTACCTTTTCTCAGCTGGGCTGCTACATGTTGCCTCCTTGGAGATTTGAGCAGGAATGCCAAAGGAGCTTCCTGCTTCCCAGACGTTCTCCTTGCCCTGCCTCTACTTCCTGTCTGGTTGACTCGCCTATACTTCCTACCTGGCCAATCAGCATTTATTTAAAACATGATTGACAGAACATACAAGTCTCCTGCACCACTTTTAGAAATGATACAGTCTTTACAGACTAATTATTAACAGCTAGTTGACAGGATTAATAGCACCAAAAATCAAAGGTTACCTGAAAAAATTAATACTATTGAAAAGGATAACATTAATTTGACAGACAAATTTCAATCCACATCAAAGGGTACTGAGAAAATATGTGAAAGAATTCATACGTTTAATTTGACAATCAAAATCCGTTAAAAAGTTATGATAGATTAAGAGATAGTGTTTCTCTCTAGGAAGGCAACCTGTACACTACTCACATAATAACCATGGATGAATTGTTATCTTCAAAAGAAAAACTTCAGATCAATGAAATCACTGGAAATATATACAGTCCAAGATATTCCGGATTCACAAAAGACAGTAGTAAAAGGATTTCAAACAAATGAGGAAATTAGTAGAGCTGATGAGAATGGAAAAAAAGGTATAAGATAAATGAAACAAATAATAGTCTGTGAAGGGAAGGATGTCAGAAAAGGGGGATTTTCATCCATTGCTGGTGGAGTTGAAACTCGTATAGACACTATAGATAGAGTGTGGTTATTCCTCAGGAAGATGAAAATGGTCTGCTTCAAAATCTTTCCATACCATTCCTGGTTTTACTCCAGAGACACTTGTACAACCAACGTCACTGTTGCTTTATCCATAATAGTCAGAAATGGTAAACAATCAAATGTCCAGTAATGGAAAAAGTGATACAGAAAATGTGTATTTAGAAAAATATAGCATAACTTTGCAATTAAAAATGATGTTATTTAATTTACAGGTAAATGGATAGAACTATTAAAAATCATCCTATTCCTTCACACTCTGTGAATATATTTCACTGTGGGTGGTTAATAAAGAAGCTGACTGGGTAATAACTGGAGAAGATAAGACTGGGAGAGTGTCAGTGAATGCTGTGAAGACAAAAGGTAGAGCCAAAGGATTCACGAGGAGAGAACAATGAAGAGAGAAGCAAGATGGACATGCCACACTGAGAAAGAGTACCAAGAATAGATAAAAATATGGGCTGAGTAAAAAGCATTTATAATATTAAACCTCTGTGTCGTTACATGGGAGTGTCTAGTAGGACACAAAGTTCTGCTTACAATATACATTGTAAAATACCTTTCAGATATTTTAATAAATAAAGGTTATCTGAAAATCAAAGAGTAAACAGGCACACTAGTCAGCCTTGCATATCAGGCAGTGGTAACACACACTTTTAATCCCACTAACTACACTAGTTGCCATAGAAATGAGGCAGTGCATATCTTCAATCCCAGTGATGCATGCCTTTAATCCCAGAACGAGAGAGGAAACAGCCCTCATCTCAGTCTCAGTCTCATCCTGAGATTCCTGGAGGCAGAATCGCCATGTTCAGACTGAGGAACAAGGTAAGAGCCAGTGGCTGGCTGCATTGCTTTCAGTGCTTTACAGTAAGGCATTTGGGGAAGCAGAAGGATCTTCCTATGAAACAGAAATAGAAAATTATAATTTTCGGAGGGGATTGAGACATGACTATTAACGTGGAACAAGAGGAAAGGTGAGGACAAGGAGGAAATAGGGAGAAGAGCTAAAATTAAGGACCGTTTGAGGGGTGATATGAAATTCTAAATATATTAGAAGCTTTCTAAAATATATACATATATAAAGGATACATACATTAATGAAATTACCAAGTAGAGGGGAGACAGAATCAAATAAAACTTAAAATTCTAGAATTGGGTTATATCTAACTGAGTTTTGGCCTGAATTATTTGCTGTTGCTAAGGTTACAGATTGCTTACAACAAACTAATGACAAAGGCCAATTGCTGAAGACAATACCTACATAACTCATTTGACATGCAGAAGTAGAGTTGTAGCTGCATAGAGTTTTCAAATAAGTGTACCAGGGACTTTGATACAGGGAGGTACTCCACATTCTAACACAGGAGGAAAGTAAAAACCACCCCACTTACCAGTTCTTTTATACATGATACAATGGTATATCATGCCTGCAAGATATGCTATGGCAATGATTTCACAAATTTCATGATAGTGTTCAGCCAGTGCCTGATTTGGCTGAAGGCCCTCTGAAGGAGATGGAATAGCCAAACGCCATGCAAAGAGTGAGAAAGTTTGGAACACTCAGACGTAAAGGGGACATCTCAATATTATCCCTCCTCTCTGGGCTAGAGAAACTTGTAGAAGAGGAGGCATAAAGGACATAAAAGCCTGAGGTATGGATAGAGGTGACCAAGAGCAGGAGGCCTTCAATATCAACATGCCCAAAACACAATTGCAATCTATCTACACATCCCAAACTTAGTTTCTCCTCCCTATGTTCCTCCTACCTCCACTGGCCTCGCTTCTCCACCAGATCCATTTACCTTCTGTTTCCTCTTCTGAAAAGGACAGGCCTTTTTTGACACCTAAATATGTGTTGTTGTGTAAACGTGCCATGTTTTCACTGTATATTCTTTGTTTGAGGGACATTTAGGTTGTTTCCAGTTTCTGGCTATTATGAATAAAGCTCCAATGAACATAGTTGAGCACCTGTTCTTGTGGTAATATGGAGATCCTTTGGCTCTATACACAAAAGTGGTACATCTGAGTCCTGAGGTAGATCAATTCTCAATTTTTTTGTGAAGCTTCCATATTGAATTTTATAATGGCCATATAACTTTGCACTAACAAAAGAAATGGAGCAAGCAGTATTCCCCTTGCTCCACATCCTTGGATACAATAAATAGATGATGACAATCTACTAAAAGCTATGACTAGCTCAGTGATAGAACCTATGTGTTTGCCAATACTTAATGTTCTAATTACTGAACTATAACAATAATTTCTTCAAAATATTCTCAGACAACATAAATAGAGATAATAGAGATAGAGATAAATAGATATGTAGCAACATGTGAAACATATTAAATGTATTAAGTAGCTAACCCATTTTCCTGTTAATGTTTACAAAATACCCCGTGAAAATATTACATACTACAGAAAATGTTTGAATTTTCTATTTCAGCAGCACTCTCCAAATTGTCATGCCTTCAAAATCAACAACAGAAGTACAAAATGACAATGTACTAAGACAGGAAATATCCCAGTCATGAAATTTAGAGAAGTTAAGATCGTAAGCAAAGATAATAAGAGTAAGGTAACCCAGATAGGCAGGGATAGATAATGTGAAGGACTTTCCAGTAGGTGCTGAAAATGTGGTATCTAATGTTAAAATCATTGAAAAGTCACTGAGCAGTGCTGAGAAAGAGAGTAAGGCAAATAGACATTTTTATATTACTTCACACTGACTGCATTCATTGAGGACAAAGAGCATTTATTTTGTCAAAATGTCAATGTATATTTCTAAGGCTACATAGTGGAGGAAGCCCAATAAAATTCTTCATAACATGACCTGAACAACTATAAGCAGGACCTTTGGTTATTCAGGGAATGGCTTTGTAAAGCTACATCAAATAAAATGAGAAATACCTTAGCAGGTACAAAAATAGCAGAGAAGACTACATGGTATGAAGAAATCACATTTAGCCCCTATTTAAGAACACTATAAGTGATAGAAAACTTTGGATGATTTGATTTCTAATTAGAAGACAAAAATAAAAGCAAAATGCACTAGATCCAACACAGAAACGAAGGAAGGGCAGGTGTGCTTTGGGTCTAATGCTCACAGAGAAGCATGTGTGACTTGATATGCAAGAAACACTGAGGAACCGAGGCTCTGAGGGAAGAAAAGAAATGGGATAAGACTTTGGATCTTGGCTAGCTAGTTAGAGTAACTTTTGAGAGACTCAAGGGACAAGATCAAAAGAACGAGGGAAACAATTCTGAAGCTAATAGAAGAAAGTTCAACAGAAGATAAAAGTTGAAAGTGATATTTTTCTTTTAAACTTATATATAGCATTCATAGCTGAGAGATAGTGTGATAGTCAGATGGTCAGGAGCTAGAACTCAGAGGTCTTGGAGGTGACAATTATTCTGTAAGTGGGACAGTGAATAATAAAAGTAAATGGGAACGTTTCATTGGCCAGAAGATGACTTTGAAGAAGGAATGTACAGTCAACGCTGTTAAATTCACCTGAAATATCAAATGATGCATTAACTTCTCCACAAATGCATAATTTAAAAAGAATGAATAGCATGCTCTAGGTTGCGGGAGCCAAACAGTGCATAGAAGGAAGGGAAACAAAAGCAGATATTTTAGAGCAGTGGTCAGAATAGTGCAAAGAGAAAAAGGGCATATAACAGAGTTTACTTCAAAATAAGTAGCTCTTCATTTCACTATCTTGTGTTTTGTGTTGCTGGTTTACATATACTTAAGCTTGTCTAGTATATTGAAAATAAGCTTTAGCTAATTTTACCTTATTGATTTTCACATATATGTTTTTGCTCTTTATACTACAATAAGCTAATGAAATCAGAAATTGAAGTTATGAAAATAAAAGGAAAACTCAACAGTTACCATTACATGTATAGTTTGAAAATTTTTATTTTATCACTGGAGAGAGTTATAAATAGAATGCAGAGCAAAGATTGTTATTTATTTATTTTATTATTTTTATTTAAAGGTGCTCAGTTGGTTTCTAATCGTAGTTTCTTGTATGGTTGTGAGATATAAGCCAGGAAAAATAAACTTATTAGTTCAAAGTCTTGAATTCCAATCTAAGTGTCCACAGTCTGGATAACACAGAGTATTAAGCATAAGTCTTGTAGTTGAGGAGAGAATCTCGTTAGCTGCCAAGCCATCTTAACAAGGTCCATCTTTGTACAAGTCAGCCAGGCAAGCATACACAACCTTTTTCAGTTCTCTATTTTCCTAATCAACTGCTCCACAGAAACTCTGGAACTTCTCTCTGGGGCTCCTGTTCCTCTCTTATTCTTCAGTGCTGGGGTATGGCCAAGGCATTTTGAAATTTGTGTCTTAGAAATCTTAAGTTCTTTCCCACATTAATGTAGATATTTAATAAGAAATTTAAAAGTTCTGATGTATCAGTTTTCTTTTAAATTGTTTCTCTTCATAGGTGAATACTACACATTTTACTCTTAGCCGCTCCCTCCCATTCTCTAACCCCATCATGCTAATTGTGCTCTTCTAAAATTCGTGTCCAAATCATAGATTATTATAATCATATGTTTAAAACTTATCAAGCTTTTCTATGTAGGCAAGGAATTCTAAGTTTCCCCTTCATTCATCTGCAATGTCCACTGGTGCAGCTTTGTTCATGTCTTGTTCTACAATCAAAATCACTGAGAATTCAAGAATGTGACATCCCAGTTGTGTCTAGAAGCCATGATTACAAAGCATCTCTTTCAGTAATCTAGTTTCTCTCTCTCTCTCTCTCTCTCTCTCTCTCTGCTTGTTTAGTTTTCCAAGATTTGATTTATTATTTATATATTTATCTTACATCCCAGTCTCATTTTCCACTTCCCTTCTCTCCTCCCCTTCCCTCCCCTCAACCTCCCTTTGACTCCACCCTATGCACTCCTCCTCTGTTTCTATTTCAGAAAAAGTCAGACCTCTCACGGATATCAACAAAACATGTTATATCAAGTTGTAGTAAGACTAAACCGTTTTCCTTGTATTAAGACTGAGTGAGTCAACCGAATATGAAAATAGGGTGACAAAAGGAAGTTAAAGTGTCAGAGACAGCCCCTGCTTCCATTGTTAGGAGTCCCATAAGAAGATAAAGATACACAATTGTTACATATATGCGGAGGCCAGGTCAGTCCATGCAGACCCTATGGTTGTCAGTTTAGTTCCTGTAGAGCTTATTAACTCAGGTTAGTTCATTATATATAGGAGAATATAGTTAGACAACATTACATTGACTTTATTTTCACCTCCAGTCATGTTTGTTTCTATCCTAGGTCTCTTATTACACCAGGTATCAGATCATTTTCATGGCATAGATCTCAGTCTGAGCCAACCATTTTTTGGCCACTCCCACAATCTCTGTGCCATGCTTACCCCAGCAGATTCCATAGATAGGACAGATTCTAGGTCAAAGGTTATGTTGCTTGATTGGCATCCCATCCCTCCACTGGAAGTCTTGCCTGTCACAGGAGATAACCAGTTCAGGCTATGCATTCCCAATTGCTAGGAGGACTCTTAACTGGGATCATCCATGTAGATTCCTGGTAGCACTATGTATCTACCTGGCTTTGAAATGCCCCCCTTTTCCAGTTGGCTCTTTCAGTAATCTCCTCCCATCCCGCCCCTACCTGATGTCTCATGTTCTCAAACCCATCTTCTCCAGTTTACCCATGAAGTCTGTTTTTAATAATATTCCAACCTCCACTTCTACAATGTTTCCAGAGCCTTGTGTCTTTTTTGTTTTGTAGACATCCCACTTGGGACTGGTCATCTTACAGTCATTTATTAACTAACAGTATTTTGACCAGCTATGCATTTGTGTTTCTATAGGATTCTTCATGTTCTGAGAGGAAAAAATATTATTGGGGGTTGATAGAGTTATTCTATGGATATAAAGATAAGTACTTAGAAGAGTTTGATACTATATCAGTTCAAGGACCTGGCTATGGTAATAGTGGGTTATCATTCAGTGTGCATGACCTCTCTTGTAATGTTTTCTTGGCTAACCTTCCTAGGCATGAGTCCCTACTATTGAAAAAGGTTAAGTTAAATCAAATAGCTATTGGTTATTCCCAAGATGAAAGTGCCACTATTGCACCATTGATACTTTGCCAGGCCAATCATTATTGTAACTTCCATAATTTAGAATAGAGTATGACTATGGATAACTTATCTGCACTGTGAACCTGCATAACAACATTTATGCTACAAGATGATCTGTCAAAGGTTTCCAGGTCAGACTGACTTGCTTTCAACTACTGTGAGACTCTGTGCAGTGTTTGTATCAAGAGTCTTACATTTTAAATGCTACCCTTCAGCTGCATGGCTCCCACTTTGTGAGCTCAAGATCAGGAACGAAGATGACTTTACACTGTTATAGGAAGAATGGTGTATTTTCATGCTGCAAAGGAGATATCTGTGCCAATTGTGTATGTAAATACATTCCTTCTTAATATTTAATATATTACATACTATTTAAATATTATGATTTTTCTCTAGAGTTTTATATTTAAGCCTATTTTGCTGAGTTTGTCGTGTCACCTAACATTCTTTTGGAGGTGAGTGCTTCCTCATTGCTATTTTTTTAAAAAAAAACCTACCATATGAAAACCAAACCTTTCTCTGTATTCAGAGAATTTCTATGTCTTCATATTTATTTCTATGACATATATGGTATCTTGGAAAAAATTGTTTTATTTAATTTTTCAAATACTGTATAGAATGTCAATAGCTTTTCTTTAACATAGAAGTATTTTAATAGCTAATCATGTTGATAAGCTAATTTCATTTTTGATTTATTCATTTGATTATTTCATTTATATTTTTAGTCTTTTTAATAACTATTTATGTGGCTTCATTAGTATTAATTTTTATGAGAATTGACCCAGGGATATTCTGTTGAAAACACATTAATGATTTAAAATTTTCCTAATCTTTAAATTTTTTAAAATGTCATAGTATAGATACGTATTTTATTTTTCACATGAGCCATACTTTAAATATAATGATGGTATAGGTATTTATTTTATTTTTCATATCAGCCATACTTTAAATGTAATGATTCTGTATTATTCTGATTAGATAATTAGACTAATATATATCTTAATCTCTGGCAAGTGTCTTGCTAAGATTTTTCTTTCGGATGGGAGATTTGGGGATAAAAATATATATGAATTTGAAATAATTTAGTACTATTCTATTAAATATCTTACAGATAATTGTACTTTCTGAAATGGATTTCTTAGTTCATAACATGATACAATATCCCAGTGGCTTATCTTTTAAAACTAATCACCAGAATAACACTTGTAAATCCTAAAGAGTGAAAATAACACAAGACCTTGCTATGTAGACCAGGTTTTTGTCAAAATAGCACTCTTTTATGCCTCAGTCATGTATGCTGGTACATATTTGTAATTCTAGCACATAGGTAGCTGAGAAAGTTATTAATTTTGTAATTAATACCAAATAGTTACATTAGATTCATACCCATTTACTTTATAATAAATACTATCTGTAGATATTTTCCCTTTTGCTTTTAGTTGATTAACCTTATACACTATATATTTCAAAAAGAAAATATATAGGATGGTAATGAAAGGACAAAGACAAATGAACCAGTTTCAGCCTAAGTTTTCCTGTATGTTCTGTTACATAATTACTGAGTCCATAAAAACTTCTCTGAAAAATCTATTAAAAGCTATGACTAGCTCAGTGATAGATCATAGTTTGCCCTGTATCATAGCATAAATACAATTTTTAGCACCATAGGGTGTTTATACAAACATATAAACTTTCATAATCACATATATATTTATGGACATATCATATAAAATACATATAAAACATATATTTGTCACATGTATGTGTTATTTACTTTTCTATTTCTGTGATAAGATATCATGATCATGGCCACTTAAAAGAGAAATGGTTTATTTGCGGCTTACAGCTTCATAATATTAGAGTTTGTGATTATCATGTCAGGGATTATGGCAGTAGACACACAGCAGCCGTGACACTGGTGTAGTAAATGAGATCTCACAGCTTGTGAAGCAACCAGGAGACAGACAAAGAGAAATAGGAAGAAGTTGGACATTTGAGTCCCCAAAACACATACCCAGTGGCACACCTACTCCAGTAAGTTCATACTTCCTAATCTTTCCCCCAAAATTTCACCACCTGGGAACCAAGTATTCAAATAAAAAGCTTCTGGGAACATTCTTATTTAAGCCATCACATTATACAACATTATAGGTGTATGCTATATTACAGATACGTAACATACTTATACATTTATGTTACCGATAGTACTCCATTTATTTGCAGCATATATTGATGAATTTTACAAGGAGCTTATTAAAAACATATATATTCTATGAGGCATCTATTAAGAACCAGTGATTTTCTTCCTGTATTTTTAATTATATATATATATTTTTTAATTATATATATATGACACATTTATTAACATCACATAGAATAAATTTTTGTCATTTCTGTATGTAAATCTCATTTTACTTAAATTGATATTTTTTAAGAAAATTATCTCTAGGTACTATAAAATATAGTACACATTAGTTTTAATAGTGCAGTTTCCATTTGATTCCTCATAAAGTAAAATATCACATCAAATTAAGTACTTTGCCAAAATTAATTGAGAGCTCATTTTCAAGCATGCAGATCCTGAGTCCATAAAAACTTTTCTGAAAACTACTAAAAGCTGAGACTAGTTCAGTGGTAGATCATATTCTTGCCCTGTACCATAGCATAAATGCAATTTCTAGCACCATAGGGTGTTTATACAAAAATATGAACTTTCACATCCACATATATATTTAGGGACATATCATAAAATAGAGTGAAACACTAAGAAAGGTGTCATAAAAAGATGTTGATTTTGCTAACATTACTGATAGTTACAAAGGGAGAAGATCTAGATTTGAGGCACAGAAACCAGTATTGAGAATACAATCAGCCTAGGGTTACTCTGAACAGGTGAAGCAGAGGAATGTACCTGCCAATTAAACACCTTCTGATTGTATTCACCTGTAGTGATCCTTGAAGGGAGCCTATGAAAAAAAAAAAAAACAAACAAAACACAGGGGACAGATGTAGTGATTATCTCTGAAAAGGGAAACAGGAGACATTCCCTTTCAGGACATTCCTGCCACAGGATCAATTTTATTGATATTTCTTCTCATTCAGAGATAAATATGAAATCAAGACAAATTTCTTTGTTTTTGTTCTTTTTTTTCCCTCTACCATCTAAAGGTGAGTTAGTCACCCATTATCAAGTAATTATTTTTAATTAAGCTAAAATTGAACTTCCGTTCTGACCTGTTGGTTTCCATTTAGTGTTTTCTTTGCAGACCCCTTATGGATCCTGACCTTGGTAAATCCCATATGTACATGAATAATTGTAATGTGAAAAGCTAATCAACTAGGCGTCCAGTGAATAGACACATGGGAAAGGAGCTGAATTTGAATAGGTAATAGAGTCTAATCATGTGTACCCAGACGACAAAACAGGACATGGGAAACCTATGACTTAATTAAACTTGAATTTTACATTCATTCATTTAGGGAAAAAAATGTCATTTTCTTCTAAATACAACCCATATTCAACTACAACTTTGTCTTAAATTTCTGCCCTTCTATTTTTAGATAAGTTTATCCAACAACTTACTGCCATTCTTCACCCATTATACTCCATTTCCCAAATTCCTACAAAGCAGTAAGAGCAGCTCCTAGGAGTAGGAGACTCTAAGTTATAGTTGTATTCTGATTCTGCTTCAAGCCTTGGAGATAAATGCCATAGGACTGTAATTCTACGCTATGTCCTGAAACTCACTCTGTAGACACGAGATGGGGCTGCCTCTGCCGTTCCAGTGCTAGGATTAACAGTGTGAGCCACCACCACTGGCCATTTTTAAAACAATTTTTAAAAAGACATACATATTTATTTTATTAATATGAGTGCTCTGTCTGCATGCACAACTTTATGACAGAAGAAGGTATCAGATCCCAGTATAGATGGCTGTTGAGTCACCATGTGGTTGTGGGAAATTGAACTCCATACCTCTGGAAGAGCACCCAGTGCTCTTAACCACTGATGCATCTCTCCAAGCCCCGATATTCTTTATTTAAAGGTTTAAAACATTTTTTTAAAATCAGATATTGTCGTTGTTGTTTACGGTTGCTTTTTGCTTGTTGTTTTATGATACAGAGTCTCATTATGAAGTACCTGCTTGTTTGGAACTCCCAAAGTAAATCAAGGTAGCCTCAAACTCATGAAGATCATCCTATTTTTGTCTCCCAGGTGCTTGGAATAAAGGCATGCACCACCATATTTGGCTTATATGATGCAGTTTAAATATGCCTTTGAAGTATTTAAATTAAAATATGTTCTAAGATTTACTTCTTTTTCTTTTATGTTTATGAGTGCTTTTCTTCCATGTATATAGGTCCAGCAGTTCACTGCCTATTTCCTGAGGAGGCCAGAGAAAGAATAGATCCCTTGGGTTTGGTGATGATCCATTCTGCTGTTGCTGGGATCAAATCTGTGTACTCTCAGCATCTCTTGTCCTCAGAATCCTTAAAATACTCAATGTCTTTGATATACTTGGTGTTGATCTGTTCAGTTATATATATTTTCATTAGATTTAGATTTATCGCTTTTTGTTGAATATTGAATTCTATGGATTTTGTTTGTTAGTGTTTGTTTGATGTAGGTCTTGCTATTCAGTCTAGCTTGACCCTAAAAACTCAAATTCTTTTTAACTCTGTGATGTAGGAGGGATCTTCTGTGTTTCTTTGCTTTCATTGGTTAATAAAGAAGCTGCCCTGGCCTATAAGATAGGACACAGCCCTTAGTTGGGTGGAATAAACAGAACAGAGTTCGGGGAAGAAAGGAAGTGGGAGAGAGGCCATGATGCTCCCACAGAGATGGATGCAGGTTAGACTTTTCTGGTAAGTCACCACCTCGTGGTGACACACAGATTACCGAATTGGTTACTTTATGATGTGAGGGCTAGCCAAGAAGAGGCTAGTGATAATGGAACAGGCAGAGTTTAAATGAATATAATTGCCGTGTGGTTATTTCGCGCATAAGCTAGTGGCCGCGGCTGGGAGCCAGGCGCTGGGAACAAATGGCGCCACTTCTCGGCTGCGGGACACAGCCGTCTCCCATATTACAACAACTCTGCCTTTCAAGTCATAGTATTTTAAGCATAGATGATTGTGCTGAGCTTGAAATCCATCTATTTTGCAACAGTTCAAGAATAAAAATGGTTCATATTGTTCCCACAAAAACAGAATGACAATGATATCATTTTTGACAATGATAATGAAAAGAAAATAATTTTATATTATTATTATATTTCCTATTCTCCTTTCAATTTTTGAAGCCTCATTTCTGCATAGTCATCCTTATAACTCAATAAATACATTGATTTTATAGTGGAAAAATATTTCTAGTCTGTGTATAAATATGAAGACTTTATTAATTTTTTCATACACCTCTTATAAATCTTTACATGGATCTCTACCAAATAAGTCTAATGAATAATATTATGCTATGATGTATATGCATACATTTTAATTAGTTGCTTTTTCAAAGGCAGAGTGGTTTATTGAAGTATTTTCAATGACTCTGTTGATTTTTCTGGTGCTCATTAAGTACTTTGTCGTCTTTAATTCTGTGATTTGTTTCTTAAAGCAACAATCAGCATGCTGGTTTTATAACGCTTGGAGCTGCATTCCAAACATTTTGTCACATGTGATTTATAACAATTGAAGTCGTAGGTATTTGTGAAATGCCTGTAGAGGATTATGTGCTTGCACTTTATTTCTGAGGTTTTCTTTGAATCCTAGAAGAGAATTTCAATCTAAGGACCCAAATAATTAATTTTCTTGCATGATTATGGTCTTTATTGGTTTCTGTTAATACTCAGATTTTATCTCAATTTTACTTTAATGCTCACATTCAGTGACTCTTTTTGACAATGATAATGAAAAGAAAATAATTTTATATTATTATTATATTTCCTATTCTCCCTTCAATTTTTGAAGCCTCATTTCTGCATAGTCATCCTTATAACTCAATAAAATTACATTTTGAATATATAAATTAGAAAATCAGTATGAAATGAAAGTCTAATCACAGATAATCAGTCTTGTGATCATTTATGTCTATTGTTGTTGGCTAGATAGTGTTCTTTCCAGTAGGAAGCACAGTTTCCTACACAGAATACTTTTTAAAAGATTTAGTAGCCAAACAAATTAAATTTCAGTCTTTAATAAGATACATCTCAATTTAGAAGCCCATAATAATCAGAAAACAGGCTTTGTCCTTTCTATTACTTTCATTATAGCAGTTGCAGCTACAATATAATTATTAAATGTTTCAACATACAATACATAAATTATTGACTTCCATTAGTCAGTGCATGATGCTCCCAATCAAGCTTCCTGGATGCAAACTACCTCCAGTACTCCTCTGAGACTTGGGACTTTTCTATTTCAGTTGCAATGCATATGCCCTTGGGTAATTCTCTGTGTTCAGCTTGCATAAGTCAAGATAATTCTGGGATATAGGTGCACACTGCAGTTTCTCATTTGTTGCCTACGTTGAGGCTAAGGCTTCTCAAACCTTTTTGAGCCACTGTGTAACTGATGACTTGCCCCGAGGCTCTCTTTGAGCAGTCTTGACTAGATGCTGTATTTTATTTGTGTAGCCTCAGAGATACAGTTCTAAGTTGATTAAACTTAAATACTGTATCTTACACCAAAACAGGAAGAACAGGCTACTGAAACACTGTGCTGTACAGTGCTGAACTTTTAGTTCTAGGAATCTGATCAAGTTTGTGACTAGTAATGAGTATATAAATTGAGAAATTATGAAAATCAGAAGGACTTTATGAGTAACTTTCAAAGAAGGCACTAACCACTATTTATACTAAAGGGATGAATCTTTAAACATGATTATTATATGCCCAGGCTTAATAAATTAAGCAAACTAAACATTCACAGCTTTTTTTTTTGCACAGAAATTTAATACACACACACACACACACACACACACACACACACACACACGGTGGTAGGAGAGGGCAAGGAATTAAGAATGAGAGAGAGAGCAAGGGAGGCCAGAAGGAAAAACTCTGTGAAAATCTGCTGTGACTATCAGCATATACAAAATTGTATTGAGGAAGACAAAACAAAAATGTCAGCATGTTTGTAAGCTCAGTATTGAAAAATACTCATTTCATTTCCTTTTTGATATTTTTGATAATATTATTCTAGATTTGTTTTGGAGACCATGTTTTCCCTCTCATTTACAATGTATAAAACACCCTTGTGCTTTGTTTGAGACCATATTCTTTAATACCCTATTTTGGCCTCCTCTCTCTCCCTTCTTTTTTTGCTTTCCCTCTGCTCCATTGTTAGTTGACTTTCTTATACTCACAACTTTTATTTTGTCCTAAGATACTGTTTCAGTAGCTTTGGAATGCATCGCACCATGAATAAATAAGATTTACTCCTTCTACGCTGGTCACACATCCTCAGCAGAATTTGACTATTTAATTTGTTTTATTTTTATTTTGTGTAATACCCATTCGGATGTTGGCAAGGTGGAATCTCAGTGTGTATTTATCTGTGTGTCTCTGTTTGCTAAAGGAACTGAGCATTTCTACATCTCTCTATTTACAAGTGACTAATCATTTTTTTTGTTTTTAAAAATACATGCTCAGCTGAAATCTTTCTTTCTTAATTATTGTGTTGTTATTTGTGAATATTGTGCATCTATAGATGAACATATTTGTGAGTATGTGTGGAAGCCAGAGTTCTGTGTCAGGATGTATATCTAAGTTGCTTCACTACATTATTTATTGGGAAACAGTCTTTGACTGTACTTGGAGTTTATATTTATCTGACTGGCCTATCATAATACCCCAGGTTCGCCTGACTCTGCACCCCAGTCCTGAAGCCACAGATATGTGCTGCTGCGCCTGGCTTTCACATGGATGCTGAGGATACAAAATCAGATCTTCAGGCTTTTGCCACAAGTGTTTACCCACTGAGCCATTTCTCCAGCTTCAATTACTGATTTGTCTTGACTTTCTGTAGTCTTATTTTACATACCCTGGATACTATCGTTCTGCTGGATGTAAAGGAGGCACATTTGAGCACTTTCTTTCCTCTCCTGAAAATTACCTTTGCTGTGCAGCATCATTTTACTATTGGCTTCATTATTTTTAATTATATGTAGGTGTGAGTGCCTATGTGTGACTATGTGTGTGCAGTTGCCTGCAAGTCCAAGGACACTGAGTCTATTAGAGATGCATGGGGCATAAACCACCTGATATGGGTGCTGAAAGTCAATCTTGGGTCCTCTTGAGGAACAGTAAATGGTCTTAACTACTGAACCATTACTCTAGCACCTTGCAGAAACATGTTATTTGGATGCAATGCCAATGAACACTCTTGCTTTAATTTCCTAATCTGTTTGTGTATAATTGCTAAAATCATTGTGTGTGACATATAAGCAATGGTTGCCTATAACATTTACAGTTTTCCATACCTTTTATTAAGGACCTGATACAACTTCAGTTACTCCTTACATGCAATGAAATATGAGAATATAGCTTCAACTGTTTACATGTGTATGTTTATTTTTTCATCACTCTATGCTGAAGAGGCTGTCTTTTCTGAAATATTTTTGACATTTTATTCTAAATCTGGTGGTATAGATATGTTCGTTTATTTCCAAGTCTCCTAGTCTTTCTCATTATTCTAGCTCATAATGTTAGGCTGTGTCTGTTGCTCTATCCTGACAATATGCTAAAAAAAAAAACTTTCTAAAATCTATATAGTTTGGCCCTTATTGCTCAAAACCAGGAGGATGAAAACTATTAAAATGTCTGTCCTTTCAAAATCAATAAAATTCACATCAAAGTACCAAGGTCAGTGCCAGAGAGATGTCTCAGAGTTTAAGAACACTTATTACTCTACTAAAGGACCAGAGTTCAGAAGCTAGAATCTCAAAGCAGTAGTCATAAATGTTTGTAATTTCAGTATGAAATTATCCAATGTGCCTCCTGGCCCCTTCAGAACATAAAATCTCCTCATTCTCTCTCTCTCAAAACACACACAAACACACACACACACACACACACACCTCACACACACATACACACACACAATCCTTGAAAATCAATACCTGTATCAATTTTCAAAAAACTAGAAAAAATTCATTAGATTATAAAAATTTATATAGATGTGTAAAAGGGGTCAAATAACCAAATAAATACATACTTATTTTTAATTAATATTTAGAGCAAACATCTTTATCTTTTAAAGGAGCATTATTGAATCACTATAATTTTTGGTAGATTTTTAAAAATCGAGCAAATATTGTATATTTCTATTTTATTATGAAGTTGTATTAAGGAATGATAATACAGAATCAACTGAGAAAAATGAATGGTTAGGTTTTAAAAATTATGAATTTACTCTTTAAAATAGAATTATTTTATTTTCCATACAATAAAACACATCGTTAAGTAGATATTTCAGCTGAATTTTTAAAGTTTAAGGATATACTTAATACCTAGTAAAAGAATACAATTGAATTGACATATTTTTATATGGGTTTATAAAGTCTAATGTTGCATATTGTCGATACAGCAGGGCATTATGGCTCCAAATAAAAACAATTTAGAGGCTAATGAAAATGGATGTTTTTATTTAAGAATATGAATCTAACAAACATTAGAAACCATTTTCTTTCTGTGTGTCAAGTATTAAGCAGTGACACTGTGCTTATGAATATATTGGCAATATTCTGAAAAAAATAACAGCAGTTGGCACTTACTGCCATAATCTATAGTGTCCACTCTATCACTCAGAGTAGATAACAGCAATCCAACAGCTACAATCTGTTATCACTCATCTGAATAGGCAGAATGCCCTTAAAAGAAGCGTTGCTTGTTTCTGAAGGGTCCCTAGTAATTTTCAAGCTTCATAAACCTTGGTAGATCTCAATATAAGTTATTGAATTGATATTAAACTAATTGTAAAATGGAGAAGTAGTCTTTCTTTTGTACAAGAAACAGAACTTTATGTTCTACTATATTAGCTAGAGTGCATATTACAGAAAAATTTATTCTCTTTTGAATTATTCTCAGACTACATTTTTTAACATGGGTTTTGCAACTAATGAATCACAGGCAAACGTGCATAACAAAATCTCAAATATCCTCCAATCTCCTATTTCACTTTTCCAAGAAACCATATTAACAATATATTGTGTATGTCTCTTAAGAGTTTTAAAGTCCTTGAGAACTCATACTTTTCAAAGACAACATATATTAACAGTATAGCTCTTAATAGTTTTGAAATCCTTGAAAACACATACATATCTTCATTTTTTTATAAAAATGTCATATATGACAACGGTGCTGCTGTATGCTCATGTCATGTAAATCAATCAATTTTATTTTCCTGAATGGATATTAGATAAATTTTGGATATTCCATGATTTAGTTAACCAGTATATTTATAAGTATCTAGAAATTCTACAAGAAATATCTTCAAATATATCTCTTTATAAGCTAATTCCTTTCTCACCCCAAATTTTTACCAAGTAAAATATTCAGTTTTAATCAAATGCACATTACTGTTTTGGTTTTGAGCAGATTTATTTGTAAAACACATGTGTAATTAGCACATTAATAAAAATGTATGTAGGTGCTTAATTCGATTAATGTCATCAGCATTGAATGTAATTATCATTATTTTTATTTTATGACCTTGTTAATGAATACTCTTTATCATTTATTAAGTTTTTCCAAATTGACAACTTGGTTGAACATCTTTTAATAAAGTTATATTAAATTGCATAAAAAAATCTTTACTTTAAAAATTCATTCCATAGTTTTTCTGCGGTGATATTTTGTTTGTGCTACGATAAATAGAGTTCGCCTGAGGAACAGAGTGTGGAACAAATCCCTAATAAGCCATAGAGGCCAGGCAGGGGTGACACACAGCTTTAGTCCCAGCAAAGGGGAGACAGAGGCAGATGGATCTCTGTGAGACCATGGCCATCCTGAGCTACACTAGACTGACCCAGTCTCAAAGAGAAACATGCAGGCAGTGGTAAATCACACCTTTAATTCTAGTGCATGCTAATCACACCTTTAAACCTAACACTAGGGACGTGAAGACAAGAAGGGATAAGACTGGGCAGAGAGAAGAATACTAGGCAGGAGGAGACAGGAGCACAAATCCGTCACTCTGAGTACTTATAGAGATAGGATACTCCATTCAGTACAAGGGTTTTGTAGACGTAAGAACTATTGACTGACTGACTGCTCTGCTTCTCTGAGTGTATTGTTTTAGGGCCCTTGATATCTAACATTGAGTTTTTATTATTAAGACCAATTTAAATTCATGCTAAACTTTTCTATGTTTCTGTTTGGCTATAATTTTATAATTTATGATATGTTAGTATACCTAATATTATTTTGTTTTTAATTATTACTTATTTTTATTTTATGTATTTGAATGATTTTCTTACATGTATGTCTATGCATCATGTGTGGACCATGCCCATGAAGGCCAGAAGAGAGCACTGGATCTTCTGGACTGTAATTTACAAAGGATAGTTAGCCACAGTGGAGATGGGGAATTGAATGTGGGTTCTACACAAGACAAACCTGTCCTTAGCAGCTCAACCATCTTTAGAGTTTCATTGCTCTTTAGTATGATATATATACATACAATATATATAATGATCTTTTGTATGAATATATCCTTGTATGTATATAGATGCATGTGTGTGCATAATATGTAATATAATTATATATATAATTCCTTGCTATTTTACATTTTTAAAATATTCTCCCATTTGTAAATTTTTTTGGAAGATATATTATAGATTTTGGTTTTGTGTTTACATCTTCCATTGTGCAAAGTATCTTACAATCATCTATTTAATCTAGCTTTTAATCTTCTTATTTATTTTTGTTTATTTTTAAAATGCATAATAAACTGACTTCTGTTCAGAGGGATAGGCACATACTACTTAACTCTACAATATTCCAATTTTCAATATTTTACACACAGAATTAATATTAATTACATTTGTGTCATGCAAGTCATCACATCCTAATAAGTTCGACTCCTACTGTGAAACATTTCCTTGCATTCTAGCTTTTAAACCTTGCATCTATTTATCACTCACAAATAAGTTTTCTTTAATTTATTAATCACCCCTAATTTTGATTTTTTTGTTTATTATTATGTGTCATTTGTATTTCTGGAAAAAGTGACATGTTTACATGGGTGAGCATGTGTATGTGTATGTGTGTGCTCAAAGATTTCTCAGAGATACTTTTCTTCAATATTTCTTTGATCTGTCACAGATTCTGACCAGGTAAAGGGCTCTGCCCCACTCAGACTTTTATCAGAAAATTCAGTTTTCTGTTTTATATGGAATGCTGTACATATCTCCTGGCTCCAAAGGCACAGGCAACTTTTTATGAATCAGTTCAAGCATTCCCTGTGAAAGCAGGATGTCTAGTGTGAAAAGTTAGAAGTTTGATTAACTCTTCACAGAATGGATCAACACACCTTTGTTTTTGTTTGCTTATTGAAGCGATAGTGATCATTTAAGAGTTAACGTTAAAAGACATTTGCTTAGTAACCAGCTGTTGTATTAACCAAATCTAAATTATTTTCTCTCTACTATTAAAAGTAATACCTAAAATATGAGATCATAAAATAATTGTTTTACTAAGGTACCTCTGACCATAACTTCATCTTTACTATCCATTATTTCTCTTTTCGTAACAATATTAAAATCATTAATCAAACTAGACTTTTTCTGGAATATACAGTTCTATTTTCTCATTATCAATTATGCCAATTATAGGTTTTTCTTTCTTTTTAGATATCGTGTACTTAATTAAAATGTTTGTCTGATACTGCTTTTTCAAGTAGATGATATAGCCATGTGAAAGTTAATAAGAATGGGTGAAAGAAGACTAACCAAATATCCAAAAAGTTCTTATGTATAGCTAAAATGTATAAAAGTTGGTACTGTTTGCTCAGATGGATTGCAAAAATAATTTATGGAGTAAAACAAGAATAAATATCACATAAATAAACATACCTAGCAATTGTATGACAATCGTATTAATCACAAAAATTGTAAATGTTACATAATGTGTAAATATTCCATGCTTCCCATATTTGTTTGTATCCAAAGATATTTGTGGAAAAGATAACGAGTGTAAAGTCTTTGTGAGAAAGCACTACTGTAACGAAAACAAGGCGATTAATTCACAGTCACTTCCAAACCAGAATTGGCGTAGAGCACTGTTTTTCACCTTCCTAATGCTGTGGCCCTCACGTTGGGGTGACCCCAAAACAGAACATATTTTTGTTGCTATTTCATTTGTAAATTTGCTACTGCTAAAATCTCCAGGTAAATATCTGTATTTTACCAATTGTCTTAGGTAACTCTTGTGAAAATGTCAGGAATCCGTGCCAAGAAACACTGAGAAAGGAAGTCTGGCAAAATAATTCTGAAAAAGACACAAGATAAAAAATTATTTGTAGTCTGGAGGAACTACAATTAATTTGAAAATTGCTTTTAATTTATTGAGTAAATCAATCAAATATACAAATAAACAAATTTGAACATTTATTGGTAATATTTTAAAGATACATAGAATAAACTTGGACCAGATGGATACTAAATACCACTATTTCCACTTTATTTTGTAAATGGAAGGTGCAGGTAGCAAATTCTAGTAAATTTAATAAAACTAGGAATATGAATGCATACTACAAAATTTAGCAAAACAGAAAAATGCCATCAGTCATGAGCAACATAGCAGAATTTAAGACATAATATTAATATTTTTCAGTATAAAATTATTATTTAAATATAGAGTAATTATAATTAGATAGGCGAACATTATTATTATTTTTCTTATATGCCTTTATGGTGTGTCTGTATGTGTTTTTGTGTTTGTAAGTGTGCGTGTATATATATGTGTATGTGCATGTGTGCACACATGTAAAAATGTTTATTTTGCCATGGCACCTGTGTAGATGTCTAACGCCTACTTTTAAAATGTAGTTCTGTCTTTACACCCCGTCGATCCCAGGGATCAGACTGGGCAGAAGATTCCTTTATCAACTTAATTATCTTGCCATTCTTGTACATGAAGTTTTTAAATGTCATACATAAACTGAAAACTGTTAGATACAGAGGTTTAAATTACTTAATAATGGATAAAAATCTTTGGAGAATCTTTAAAATTATATTAGAATAAATAAATAATTTGTAAATAAGAAGATATACAGTATTGATAAATGATGCTGCTTAAAATTTGAAGATTCAAAAGACTCAATAACTAATATTTAAATTTATAAATTTATATTCACAATATAAACAGTATTTTCCAAATCAACATACTGATTGACTTTAAACTATGAATGCAGACACAGAAAAACTACAAAAATATAGAAAATGTTATTAGACTCAGACTATAAAACAGTAGGTGCTAAGGAGACAGATTTCGTCTGAGAGTTATGCTAATTAAATGAGTTTCATAAATACCCGAGGAAATCTTTAAACAGGTCACCAGATGAGTGACCAAATACTGCCTGCGGTTTAGCAAGTGGGAAACTCAACATCATTCATGAGCAAAAAGCAGAATTGCCTCTTTTTATGGTTATTGCCCGTACACTTTATGAAAGATTCCTTTCTATGTTCTAGTCAGAACCAAACTGAGTTTCTCTGCTGAGAGAGGTGCCGATTTACGCCTGCGTAGGCATGCCATTGCACCTCTCTAACCGCGTTTGCAGATTAGGAATCTTTTTCTTCACATAGCTCCATTACAGAGTCTTTTGCCCTGTCCACTCTGCTAGCATATGTTCTTCCCTGGCATGTTTTTGTGCCCACCCTAAACAGCTGCTCCAGGGTAGTTGTATTTTCAATATTACTCAAGTTTGTGACTCAGCTGTATTCCACATTATATTTTTAAATGTTTTGTTTTAAGATTGAGAATGTGACAACACATTTGAAGGTAGTCTTGGATTTTCCTCCTAAGAACAGATAGGAGGCAAAAATGAAGAAAGTAGGAATGCTTCATTAATTCAACTGAATTCATCTCTTTTATGAAGCGGGCATATTTGTAAATGGGAAAAGTTTGAATTTTGGCAATATATGGGATAATCAGAAAATAAATGGTATGTATTATTTGAAAAAATATAGTGAGCAACTAGTATGATGGATTCTGAACTCAACGTGAAATCCTGAATTGAAGATGAGCATACAAGTAGAAAGTGGTCTGAGTTTTCTTTTCTTATTACAATTCCTTCCTATTATATTCTTGCTGATAAGTGAGTTAAAATAGTAAGAAAAAGATCAATAACACTTAAAGAGAATTTATTGTATATGACATGCTGTATTTTTCAATATACCTTATTTCATTTATTTCTTATAATATTTTGAGAAAGCAGAGAGTTTGACTATGAATGAGGAAGTGAGGGAGATTTAATGTCAATGAAAAATGCATAGGCTCAACTCCTGTATAGTCATAGTTGACCCTCTACACAAGCACATGAATATTTAATGATACCCAAATTATTAGATATTAAAGAAATTAGCAACATGAAACATCATTTAACTTGGTCTCACACTACGTGAAATATACTTTACGTTCACTGACCGGCTCCAAATCACATCACATCACAGCTATCTAGCACTGGCTTTCCAGAAATATTTAATTTGTTACTATATAATTTTCCTTTTCCACTTCATAGGTCTGTTCCTTTCACACTCATAGTTTATGAATTCCACACACCTTTCAAATATTCATAGCAAAGTTAAAACAGTCCTGGTCTAATTCTCAAACCTAGTCTGACAGATATTCCAGGTAAATGATCCAGAAAATGTCACTAACACTTATTTTCCAGGCTGGACCACTAAATACACAATGGCTCCCTATAACTAAGTCAGAAAGTGTGAGTAAAATCATCTGTCAGAAACTATTACACTTTCTCTCATGTGTAGACAGTTGTCCCTGATGACTGCCTCGTAAACGGGATCCCAGGTCAGTGATGAAGGAAGCTGGAACATGGCTACTCTCCCAGGAATCTACTTATGTGCCTTTTACTTTTACTTCTGTGTTTGTTTTAAAATATGACATAATATAGCAACTATACTGAATAAATAGCTGTATTAATTAGTAACTTCAGTACATTTTGGTCTCTCTACATAAACAGACTAAAGAAAATTTTAAGTGTTTAGCGTACTACTAGTCCCAGTACTTTGACTTATTTCTAACCTTGTCTTACTAAGAAAAAAAAATATGATGTGACTCTAGTTTTCTATATATTGTATTCAGGTGCCTCCCAAGAGATGATCCCTCAGGTAAAATTCAAGCTTTCTTCCATTACTTCACAGATTTATTTTTCTTTAGTTATTCATTAGAGTGGCTCATGAAGTCTCCTTAGAAAGAATCACCTCAAATGTTTGTTGCACTTGCTATTCAATTCAAGAATGTACAATATTCCTAGTTTAAGAACATTTTAAGAAAATTTATTTTAAAATGTATACTTTGGAACTATTGAAACAAAAGAGCAACTGTAAAATTATTCCCATTGATTTTTAAACTCCCAAGTGCGCATGAAATAGGCAATTCACTCCTTTGTTTAATTTTTTAAATATATTATGCTTGAAAAAATAATTTAAATTAAAATTGCTAGCTACAAGGATATGATAGCAGAGAAATCACTGAGTAAATTGTTCTAATGAATAAAACACACAGAGAGAAGAACACACAAAACAAAAACACAACTAATTAAAATCCTTGGATACTGGAGTCTAGGTGAAAATTCCACATAATGCTACTGTCTTCACCCTTTCTCCATATAATAGAAAAAAATGCATTGAAAAACTTTATATAGACAAAAGTAATCAGAAATAATCTGCTCTCTAGAACACTGGGATTGAAAATCTCCATGAGGATATATTTCCAGGAGTGTCACCTTCCTGTGATCATTCTTGCAATCTCTCCCCAGGAACACAGAAAGTCCAAGGAAAGCTTTACTAAACAAATGACTTTCAAGGGGTCATTTCCTTCCATCTCATCCAGGTTTAGAATCCGCAAGCCTTTTCACTTCTGAGGCTTAATAAAAACCTTTCTCATGTTTTATCACTATGCAACTGCTTATTTCTAAGAAGTTTCTGCACATTTTCAGACTAAACTGAGAACAATCAGGGAATGCTCAGGACCAACCAATAAAAACCCTTTAAAATGTAAAGATTCCATTCATTATGATACTGTATATTTATTTTGGAGAGATTTTTTAAGTATTCATACTATATATAATGTAGCACATGTGTCTTGAGATGCTAAAACTTAGAACGACTATGGCAATCTCAATAGTAGCCAGCAGGGAGTGGGTTAGTTGCACTGGTTTCATGACTTCTAGACAGAAATGGCTCCCATTTGGAGAATAATGGTCACTATTTCTTAGTTACCAAATCACATTTGATATCATTTAAGGTACAGAATTTCTTCTAAGTGGCAAGCATGGAGTTTGAAGAAAAGTCTTATAGAACTGCAATTTGAGTCAAAATTCCCTTCTTAAAAAAATGTGTCATTTACCGATGCCTGTGTTCTAATAGTTTTAATCATGAGCTTAGGATTTTTCCTCACCTCTTTCCAGACAAGGTGCTTTTAAGTTAAAGTGGATAACTTCAGTGCAATTGCTAGAGATTGGGGCAGTATGTCTAAAGAGGCATCAGCCTATTCCTACTAAAGTGCTGCTGAGATACAGGCAAATGTTCCTTATCTTATACCAAGGGAGAAAAATAGGAAGGAATGCAGATAGCCCTCAGGAGGGTTTTTCATGATGAGGTCCTTAATCCAATGACTCTTAGCCTTCCTAGTGCTGTGTGTGACCCTGTCTTACAGTACCTCGTGTGGTGGCAAACCCAACCACAAAATTATTTCTGTTGCACTTCATTACTGACATTTTGTTACTGCTATGAATCCCAATATAAATATCAGATATGCAGTGTATCTAATGTGTGACTCCTGTGAAAGGGTCATGACCCCCAAGTTGAGAACTGTTGCTCTAATCCTATAGGACAATTGGAAAATACACCGTTGATTGTGACATAGGCATTTGTCTACATGTCTTTCTTCTCTCTTCTTTCTTTTCTTCCATCCCCCTTTCCTTCCATCCATTCATTTTTCCATCTTCATTAGTCCATATACCCTTTGAAATAATTTTATTAAATTACAGTTCCATTTAAATTATTCTCTGATGTCAAATTTATTTCCCTAAAGCCAAGTAACAAAGTTAAAAATTAGTATATTTCTTCTCAACTACTCTATTGAAATAATGCATGATTTTAAGATATTTCTGGAGATTCCTTTCCATTTTCCCGATTTAAAATTATTTGAGTACCCAAAAAAGAACATTCTTTTTTCCTCTCTTATTTTTTTTTTTTAATTTTGCTTTGCTTTATCCTAGGAGTGAGATTGCAAGGGTTAAGGGCAATGGGCAGGGATGGGGAGATGAGTGGGGCCAAGATGCATGAGGTAAAACCATCAGAAAATCAATAAAAATGTTATATTAAAAATCATTTGGGTACCTATGTTATATATCACATTTCAGACTATTCTCCTGTTATTAAGTTAAATTCTGAATTCCCTATAACGGGAGCACAATAAGTTACATTCATAAATAGAGTAAAATTCATTGAGAGAAACCTATGTAGAACATCTGGAGCAACTCAGGCACATTATGCCATTACAATTACACAGCGCATTCTGTGTTCATTATATTTCTAATCCCAAAAAGGAAATATGAGTCTATACAAGGAATCCTAACTGTTTTCTTTTGACAAAATCGAACAACACATATTTGCTGCATATCATGTGCTTATGGGTTTACCATGACAATTTTTTTGCTTGTTTGTTTGTTTGTTTGTAAAGTGATGCATCAATGAAGCTTGCTTGAGTTAGTCCTGGAATTCATATCTATGAAGCCAAATAAACTTGCAGAAATCACAAAGAAATCACACTGACATATTATTAACAAAGAAACTACTTACAATATTATTATTGCTGATTGACATTTTTATCTATATAATACAATAAGAATGTGAAAAGACATACAGGTTTGAAGTTGTTGTGATTTTGAAATAGCATTATAGTATAAAAAACTGATCTTAATCACAAATCTTGCATCATTCTGACATGTGTATGAAGTATCTTGATTGTTCTGGCTAAAGTTTCAGATCCTTTTCAATCTCAAAACCACATAGGCCCTTTCAACTTCTTGCTGTTTTACTGGTTCTATAATGACAAATTCTGTTTGTCTGGGGGTTTCTCTCTAGCAATGAGTTCTCCACAGCAGATATGATTTAAGTAGATGACCTTCGATTAAGCTATCATTCTCTATTGCTTTCACTTTGGTGCTGCTGTACTGGCAGCAATATAAAGATTTCAGTAGCAATGTTTTCCCATGCATGTGATAAAAGTCTGTCAAGATTAGCTTTCCCTTGGTACTGACTAGACTCTAATAGATTTAAAAGATTAAATGTGCTCTTCAAGAAGTTTCTAGAATACTATATATATATTTGTGTGTGTGTGTGTGTGTGTGTACTCTCAGAAAGACACATACTCCTATAATGAGAAAATTTTGAAGATAAAATGCACCATATTTAGAAAATAGGAGCAAATAGAGTCATAAGCCTAATGATGTTGATTCTGATGACTTTGTGGTGATGGAATTAACTATCTGTATTCAATGCAATATTTTAGAATATTATTCTATTTAAGAACAATATTACTGTGACACCAATTTGTAGACAGAGACTACTCATTTGTTTGTGGCCCAGACCCACTCAAAATAACCAAACAGAAACTGTATTTTTTTTTTTTGGGTTTTCCGGGCCGGCCTTCCCCGGTGGGTTGGGGCCCGGCCCTGGACCTGCCCCTGGTGGCCCGGCCGGGCCTAAAACCAAAAAAAACCTCCCTCCCCCTCCCAACCAATTAATGGAATAAAAGCCCTCCCCAACAACCCCCAACTCTAGAAACTGTATTAATTAAAACACTGCTTGACCCTTGAGCTTATGCATATTTCAAGCTATGTCTTATACCTTAAATCAACCCATCTCTATTAATCTGTGCATCACCACTAGCTTGTGGCCCACCAGCAAGTTTCCAACAAGCTCCCAGAGGTGCCTTTTTCCTTGAGTAGCTACATGGCTTCTCTCTGATTCCACGTACTCTATAGATCTCTAGGTTCAGATTTCCCCATTGGCTTGGCTCTGCTAAGAAAATGGCCCAAAGCAGCTTTTTTTTTTATTAACCAATGGTATTCACAGCATACAGAGGGGAATCTCACATCACTGGTAGATATTAAATTCATTTCTTTGCAAGATTAACACTGATTATCCAAATTATTGAGGTAGAAACTGCCAGTGTGGTACATTACACCCAAATCTTTATGTCCTTAGTTCCTATGCTATGCTGGCTTATGAAAAATAAGTTCATCTTTGTCACCTGACCAGAGGATTTATCCCATATCCTTCATGTTCATTGAAACATTTATTATTATTCATAGGTACTAATATTGTTTCGCTCATATGATTTTTTTGGACATCATAAATATTTTTCAATGGGCTTTGATTCTTTTTCTTTTATTTGTATTATTAAGGTCATTTAGCACAGATAACATTTTTCAAATGATATTAATGCAGTAGAAATCCGAACTGCCCCAATGCAGACGGTGTCCGGAGAAGCAGGCTAGGTGTTTTGTAGTTAGTAATTCAGAAGTCTAAGATGAAAATTTCCACCTAAAGCAACCAGGTTATTCCCTCTCATTCTCCTCTCTATGACAAAATGGATTGTATTTTCTGGTTTGGGTACACCAGGGATTCTGAGTGTTTCAACCCATAGGTAGCAAGAAAAAGAGAGGGAGAGATTTAAGGAGGGTCAGACTATAGTACTTTGTTCTAAAATTTCATGTAGAAGATTAACAGTTTGACTCTGAATACTGTAGATGTGTGGTTCTCATGTTTGGTTCTCAAGTCCCTAAGACTGCAACTCTTTAGTACATTTACTCATGCTGTGGTAAACTACAATCATAAAATAATTTTTATTGCTTTTTCAGAAGTTTATTTTAGCTAGTTTTATGAATCCTAATATAAATATCTGTTTTCCAATCGTCTTAGGTGACTCCCATAACAAGGTCTTTCAACATCCCTGTTGAGAACCAATACACCGATGGAAAAATACATTGCTTTAGAGAAACGTAGACCAAGTGTTTCAACATATTGACCTAAATGGACATATAGTGAGAAAAACTGAAAAGAGATACAAAGCTGGCTGAAGTCAGAAAAAGACATTGTTGATTCATTTCTGAAAACAAAGGAACTTCCGAATCAAACTGCAGACTTAATAATAAGTACAAAATGATAAGAACAGAACTAATAAATTACTAGAAACATGATCAAAATCTCCACAAAGAACCAGAGAGGGGATTTAGCTCTTTAAAATTTCTTCTGATTTGTTGAGTAGTCAAATTCTTTTCACGTTTGAGTTCTCACTTACATTCGCATATAGATGAGAGCTGGATGGACAGTTATGGAATTCTGACATTTAAGCACATTTTTGTAGGAAGCATGGCATATAAAACATAGCACTGCCTGATTGCAGCAGAAATGGAAGCAGGGTATTAGTTGCGTTTTCTCAGCCTTAGTTTCCTAATGACTAGACTCTACTTTTAAATCTATTGGTGGCAAACTTGAGAAGCATAGTTATTTAGCATTTGAAGGATGTTTATGAAAAATACACAGAAAGCATCATAGGAAACAAATAAGAATTAATCATGCCCCAGATGACAAGAAAACTAGCACAAGTAAATAATTTGGGACTATAAAGCCAACAGGTTACGTATAATTAATAATTGCTGTATGCAATTAGGAAAAAAAGCCCAATAAGTAAACAGGACAAGGTGAAAGAGCACAATTAAGTCCATCTGTGGAGTTTGCAAATGGGTAGCAGAATCTAATTCTGATGTTCAGATCAATTGTTGTATCCTGAATTTATTTGAGGTCATGCCATGAAGAACTGTAGTTACTAGCCATGATTGAAGGAGAAATCAAATCTGTATTCTGTTATCATAGTACAGGCTCTTTCAATTACACCACGATTTTAAGCAGACATTGCCTAACATTAGCTCATAAAAAGTCGGGAACTTTTTTGACTTATGTTCCTCCTCAGAAATTTTAGTTTATTGTGACAGCTGACTCAATCTGTATGTGCAGGAAAGAGCTGAGAGCTGATTTCCCTCAACTAACCCTACACAATAAACCTATAATTTGTAACACAAAGATTTATTAGGTCTTTCTTCTAGGTGATTTTTTTCATGTGTAGAATAAAATTATTTCACTTGGTCTGCATTACTGAGATGCATATTATTTAATGAATAAAATTTATTCTGTATCTATCTCCTAAGGTCTTATGAGTCATCCATTAAAAAATTCAACAATAAAAGAATCTATGTTTACATACCAATAAAGGATGATTTCTTTATGTGATAATAAATATATGTTAACATAACCCCAAATAGTAATGTAAACCACTTTAAAGGTTTATATTCTGCTATATTGATGAAAAACACACATTTTTTTTAAAAAAAATATAGTTCTTTACAGATGATTATATATTTGGATTTTTTTTGCTTGGATTAAAAAAAATGTGTGCTACTCATAAAAATACAACATAAATTTCATTGACTTCAGCTTCCTTTGCAAATTACCATAGACTATCATCATTGTTTTATAAATATGTCCATGTTTTCTGTTGATGCTAGTAAGCAAATAGAGTGATGCTAAATTTCATAAATCTCATCATTGTATCTTATCTCCTACTTACTAGTTGTTTGGTACAGTGTGCTAACAATGAAATATTTAATGAAACTATTTGCAAGTTAAGAGCTCCTCAGAAATACCAAACAATGCAGCAATTAGGTATAAGGTAAAACAATATAAATATATATACCATATAATCATTATTAACAGAGGAATTTACTATGATGGCTCCTTAGAAAAACAACTGAAAACTGTAAAGAGAAACAAATTATAAGCTATTTAATGAACTAATTTTCTCTTTGTGTATTTTCCTTCATGTGGGTATATTTATATATGTGTATGCTTTTACATGTGGGACATGTGTGCATGTGTGCTTACATGTGTGCACGTGTACATACATGTGTGTGAATAAGCATAGAGGACAGGGCTCAACTCCACATGATGTCCTTCCTCAGAACATTAGCTTGTTCTATGACACGGAGTCTCTCACTGGCCTCGAGCTTGTCCAAAGGCAAGGCACCTACCTGTTAGTGAACTTCAAAAAAATTATGATGCTCATTTTTATTCCCATTTCTTATGAGGACAAACTGTATTTTCAAAGTTCCAAAGTAACACTGTTCATCACATCCTTTTGGAAATAGCATTGATATTTTCACCAAAAGTTACTTAATATTTAGATTTAAGAAAATCTTGTATAATTACAAAAAAACTGAACCTGATCTTTAGAATTCAGCTTTACAAACTGCCCATAGCTATGCTGAGGGATATAATACAGAAAAGTCATACGATAATGCTTATCTAATCATTCACTATATATAATAATGTTATATATAGTAACTATATAATAAATATTAGCTATACTTTCTATAGCATACTGCATTAGCTAGTGGTATACACTGATCAGAAAATCCAATCCTCACTCTCTCTCTCGGGAAATTTTTGCTTAGAGGTGACAAGGTGATAAACAAAGGCATATGTATATCAAATAATAAAAGTTGTTCACTGAGGTTGAAAAGCAACCAAGTGAGTACAAAAACAGAACATTTGAGAATGGCTGACTCTCCTATTTAGGTGATCAGGTGCTGCTCAATCAATATGATGTGGACTATGAGAACTGAAGGAAGTATCAAGGCTTAAGTCTGAAATGCACCTCGTAGAGGAATGTGTAAATGCCATGGATCTTGTTAAAGTATGGCATAGTAGATAATATCAGAGCAGTCAGGGAGTGAAGCAGGAAAAGAACAAATAAGCAAAACCATCATCTTCCAAGGGGTTCCTCATGAGAAGCAATTTAATTATATTTACTGTATAATAAAGCTATGAACAAATTCTAAATGGGAGTTGCATGATCTCATATGATCTTTCTTTCTGCCCTAAAAAGATTCGTATTGGTAGTTATAAGCAACTATAGTGGTACATGTGTACAATATTAGAGCTTGAAAGAAGAAGCAGTACAATCCATGGTTCCAGGGCGGTTTAACATACATAGAGAATCAATGGACAGCCAGAACTATGTTGCAAAGCCCTGGGGGCTTGGATGTAGCTGTGTGGTTAAAGATTTGCACAGTAAGTAATTCAAAGGCCACAGAAACAAGCCAAAGTTCTGGGGATCCTGTTACTTCATCTCAGATCACCATATGAATACCTGTCCAATAGGTTTCCTGGGGCAAGGAACCTGTGGAAAATGACTCTCACTTAGGAAGAACCCATAAACCTAAGGGACAGCATTAGAATTTGCAAAATTCATGCAGTTTGTGGCCTCTGCTCTCTCATTATATTGTTGATTCTTTGGGCAATTTTAGTTTTACTTTGTCCGTCACACATGCAACAAGTGTAATATTCCTTGGAAACTCTGTTTTCTCTCAAATATTTTCCCTAAAGATTGAGCAGGCAGCTAAAACTTCTCATATCTCTTACCCAGAATTACTAACTACAGCTCTCAATCCAGGGAGCTTTTCTGAATCAATAGAGATGGTTAGAAACATATGAGAAGGCAACACTTGGAACATTAATCAGGCCTCACAGTTCTGGAAAGAAGGGTAAGACATGCAGACATAGAGTAAGAAAAAAGCCTCAAGAATACACATAGCATCAAATATCAAGAATGAATTACTTGAGGTCAAGCATAAAGAGTCAATGGTAGGATGTGGTATATGCTCTGAGAAGAAAAATCACAATGAAAAATGTGGGATAGATAGGTCCATCTGTACCATACACAGGAGCTTATATTAGTGTAAGAAGTATGGTAAGAGGGAAAGCAAACTGTACAACTGAACAAGTTAATGATGAAAATTAGCTAATACAAGAAAATAGAAATAACAAGTAAACAATTGAATATTGTTTGTGCTATTTGCAAAACTTGGGGGGGCATATAGTTAGTTGATTAACAACTATTGTGGAATGGCATAGGCCAATTTAGGTAATACTGACCCCACTAGGTGGTACTAGAAGGTATAAGAACGGTAGCTAAATTTAAATCTGGAGACTGAGCTTGTATGTAACATTCCCCTACTTTAGTCTCTGCTTTAGTTCTTGCTGTCAGGCTCCTGCCTTGTTTGAATTCCTGCCTTGGCCTCACTCTGTGATATTCTGTGATCAGGACTAATAGTAACTAAAAGCTGTGTTTATTCATGATCTTTAAGTCAGTGGAAACCAAATTAGAATAAGCTACTTCTTGTGTAGGGAAAAAGCACGATTAGAGAATGTGACATTTTAGGACTCCAGGAGCATGATGGTTACTGTCACTAAAATGTTTTGGCACAATGATTTCATCGGTATTTAATTTTCTTTTGACAAGTTATGACTAAGTGTCACATGTCTTTCAGCATGAGAGCAATGTGGTCTCAGGAGCAGTTTCCCAGGATAAGTGGAGTAATGCCTATGAGGAAAGTCTGCAGAAACACTCAAAGGGCAAAACAAGTTAACAGACTGACAACAGGGTGCTCAGTCAAATCACATGATGGTGGCATAAGTAGTGGTAAACCCTTGCAATCCAGGCAGATATTAAGGTAACACATCTCAGACAGTGAAAAAACAACATTTTTCTCAGTCAAGCATGGTTCACTAAAGAAATAATTTTTAAAACATCTGGTGGAAAGTGGGTGTGGTGGTTTGAATAGGATTCGGTCCCACAGGCTCATAGGAAATGGTACTACTAGAAGGTGAGGTCTCATTTAGAAGGTGTGTCCTTTTTGGAAAAAGTCTGTCATTAGGGTGGCCTTTGAGGTTTCAAGTGCTCAAACCAGTCTCTTTTCTGCCTAATTGTCCATTTGGATGTAGAGCTCAACCATCACTCCAACACCATGTCTGTATGCATGTCACCATACTTCACACCAATAAAATCATAGAAAACCAGCCCCAATAAAATGCTTTCTTTTGTAAAATTTGCTGTCTTCATATCAAATAAAGCCCTAACTTAGACAATGCAGAAGCCACCAAATATTCTATGACTGATGCACAGAAAATACTAATCTATCAGGCTTTGTTTATATAAGAGTGATTACAGGTAGATTTCACGATCATACACTAAGAATATGTAGATACTAGTGCAACTGAGGAAGAGTAACTAACCTAATAAGATTAGGCATTCATTTTGTTTCCTACCTACATTAAAGGCAGAATAGATTTTATGCTATGCATTTTGTCCCAATTCAATGCCATTGCTCACATTAAGACAGTGAACTGAATGGAGAGATAGCTTCTTAGTTAGAGAAAATATTTGCCAATCCTAGATTAATCTGTATACTTACTCATCTATTGAATATATACAATATAAGTTTATATATCCTATAGATATATAAAATTATACTCGCATAGTCATACTATATATAAGAAATTTATCTGGCATATGTATCTGTGGAAAAATCAAATGAAAAATCCCAGACATGGGAAGTAAAAAATAGAAAAAGACAAGATCTCCTGAGTAAATTAGGAGCATGAGGGTTGAAGGGGGAAGGGGAAAATCAGGGAGAGGAGCAGACAAAAATGTAGAGATCAATAAATATCAATAAAAATGTATTTTAAAAATTGATAACATAATAGAGAAAAATAAATATATAGATGATTAGTCAGTATATAAAAATACATAAAATACAAAACAAGTAATCTTACAGAAATATAAATTAGATCCACATCATTACAGAAATATTTATTGAATTCACAATATAATGTTCACATGATAGTTACAAAAAGACAGCTTCAAAGATTGATATTAGCAAATGCTGACAGAGAAGTGGTGAGCTGAATTCATCATATATTGCTGTAGGAAAGACAAAATCAAATAGTCACCTTGGAAAACTATTTGATAAATTGTGTAAAAGTAAGTACTCATTTATAACAGGACCCAAGAATTTCTCCTATTTATCAAAAGGAAAGATCATATGTTCATAAGAAGATATGTTGAACAAAGTTAATATGGGCATTTGTGGTAGCCTTTAGATGGACAAAATCTAAACACCTGCACTCGGGTGACTAGATTAAAAGAAATAGTCGTGTTAATACAACTGGATCTACTCAGTAACAAAGAGAAAAATAGGTTTATCTTACACATGCTACAATATGGATGAGACCCTAAAAAAAGATTATATAAAGAAAACTTAAATTCAAATGAAATTGTCTAGAATACAAAGACAAGGTCATATGAAGTAACATTTTAGACTGTAAATTTAAGTTTAACAAATGTAGGCTGAATACAATGTCCATTTACTGTATATTCTCCTCTTTATCATGTCACACATGTAGATATTTTTTGCAAACATCACTACTGTGTATTCCTTTCATGGAGTTGTTCCTATACCCTGTTTGATATTACCAAGTCACCTGTATCATGTTGTGCCCAATATATATTTACATGTGAAAAGAGCATACGTTCGTTGAATACAGTACCAGGCCTCTCTTTATATTAGTATTCATGGAAGCAGATATTATGTCTAGAATATTCTTGGGCTGGAAGAAATGCTTGCTAAATTCAAAATGTTGAAGGAATTTGGATAAAAAAGTATAAGAAAAAGACTAACAGTTAAAAAAGGAAAGTGGACACTGCTGATAACTTGGGGCAATGTGCAACGTTGTCAAGATCTTTCCCAGAACAAAGCCAATTGGCTACAGGCACTGGATAAGGATGTTCAATTTCATTTTCTTAGAGTAAAGGGCACATTTCTATCTTTCACACAAATTGGTGCAATTACTGGAACGAGACAGAATTATCCTGCTTGCTATTGTATGTGCTCAGTTTCCCAGAATATGGAAGATACCTTCAGGGATTTATTAACAACTTTCTACAGTCAGACTATTTTAATGTTGTGAATGCCCTGGACACTGAATCCTCCAAGTATAGAAGAGTTTTAGTTCCAGAAGTTTTTGCATAGTACTCTCATAATTGTGTTGGGGATAATAGAAATTTTAACCCATAAATGTTCACTGGTATCTTTTTCTTACCTCAAGATCTATAAATGAATATGGTGCCATAGTCTGATTTGTCTGCAAATCCTCACCCAAGCATATAGTGATAATATATTATCAGTAGTGGAACTGGGGAGATAGTAGTTATAAAAGTGAAAACACAAGTAGATTTTAAATCCTTACAGTCAGAGTATAAGTGGCAGAGAACTCATGGAAAAGATATTACATAGAGGGAGTAGAAATAGATGGTGAACAAAGAAAATATAGCCAGATTTTCAAGATTGGAGATGGAAATCATAAGAAGACTTTGTCCTTTTGAACAATGTTTACACACTGAGTCTGTTGCAATGGGGGAAAATAATAAAAATATACTAGTAGGCAATAGGTATACTCCTCTGCATATTTTCAAAATATATATTTCAACAGCATCTAGCATATATTTATTAAAACATTGAAAAAAGCAGGTTCATTCTCAAACTTATTTTTATGAGCATTTCACAATGACATAATATTTTGTTCTCTCCTTCCATTTCTCTCTTTCTCCTTCTCTTCCTTTTGCCTTATTTCTTTAAAAATTCATGTGTGTGATTAAAATTAAATCTGATATATAATAAGCATTCACAAATAATATAAATATTTATATCATATCTTACTTTTACATTGCTTTGATAAAATACCACAACCAAGGCAATTTAATTTGGGGGTTTACAGTTTTAGTCTATAGGGTTAGATTCCACAACTATCATGAACCCATGGAGATTGCTTTAATTGCAGAAAGCAGATAGGCACAGCAATGGAGCTTTTACTGAGACCTTACATACTGATAGAATAAGCCCAAGGAAGAGAAAGTTCTAACTGGGATTTCCAGGTGACTTTGAAATGTCAAAGCTCACCCCCTAGTGACACACCTCCAACAAAGCAGAAACCTCTAATCTTTCTGTAATAATTCCAAAAGAATATTCAAACATTAGCCTTTGAGGGCCAATCTCGTTCAAACCAACATATGCAGTAAACTACAGAAAAAAATATTGGACATTCTTAAATAAATTAGGAAAAGGAAATGGGAAAGTAGCTCAATTGTTAAAATTCTGCTGATGTGCAATACAAAAGCAAATATGATGCAAAATCATTTTAAACAATATCTTTTAATATTTAGAGATTTCCACACAATTTGTTTTGAACACATTCACCCCTCACAACATTTTCAATAACCATGGTATCATACTCCCTTTCCTATCCACCCATCTTTGAGGGTTTTATTTTTTTCTCTACCCATATTTCCAGTCCTGTTTGTATCACACATGTGTCTTTTGAGGAGTCCCTGCCCTGGGTGTGATTTCTCTGCCAGGGTTTACATCATTAAAGAAAGCTAATGTTCCTCCCAGGAGCAATCAAATGCCAATAGCTCCGCTGTCACAGGTGGGATTCCATGCCCACCTTTCTTCTTGAAACAGGAATTCTATCCAGCTTAAATTTGCAAAGGTCTTGTGTAGAATGTCACAATTGTCATGGGTTCATACGTGCAACTGTCTTTTTATGTCCAGAAAACTATAGGACTTTTATATTATCATCTATGTCTACTTTTTACAGTCTTTCCAAGTCTTCTCTGATGAAGATATCTCAATAATAATGGTAGTAGTATGATATATGATGGTCCTTATTTGGGAGGAACTCTCCATCATCTCTTTGTCTTGCACATGGATGATTTGTGGGATTCTTTGTTAATTTCTATTTATCGTAAGAAAATGATTCTTGGAAGAGGGTTGGCAAATACAGTGGTCTAATGCATGGCAATAAACCATCAGTAATAATTTTAATAATATGTCAATTTATCAGAATAATAGTATTGTTTATCCACATAGGACCTATCTAGACTCATGTTCTTTGCCCTCTTAACAGGGCTAGATTTGGGATTTATCTAATGATTCGACTTAGATATAATAAATAAATGATTAGTTTCTCCCACATAATTTTTGTCAAATCTAAACATAATCAATTTAAGTTTAAAATATGAAATTTGCCAAAAAATAATTGTTTAAATACAAAGATTAAATACCTTGTGGTTTGTATATTTAAAGCATGATTATTTTCTCCATCTGTTGCACAGGTCCCATCACAGCCCAGGGTTCAGGTCCTCAGACAGGGAAGGGGAATGAGTGGAAGAAGAATTGCCAGAACACCAGATGTGTTTCACATCAGTCGTTGACCTGAATACCTCAAACCATCCTTATTTATACTTCAAAAACAAGCAAGTTTTTCTACCCTACATGATTAAACTCTGTGGGGAAAAAGACAAGTTTTTCCCAATTTTTCATAAAAATAACTTTTAAACCTAAAACAACAGTCAGCATTTTGTTAGCTTGTCTGAATATCAAGTCAGGCACATCCAGTCCTAGCATAGGCACACATTATCAAGAACAAGGAATGGTTTAAAACTTAACAAAGCATACTTACAGAAATAGGAGTGTTTGTCATATACTGTTTGCATACAATTAGCTTGTATTTCTTTAACTGCCCATTAACTTTTATTGCCTCTGATGCTGTCAGTATTGAACAGAAAGTTTTCCAGGGACTGTGGTAACAGCTGCTTTTCTAGATAAGAAACCTGAGAAGTATCAATTCCTAAGAAACTTAGGGAGAATCTTTTTGAGAGAAAAAAAATAGGTTTTTTGGAAATGATCACATCTGCCTCATGCATGACTGACAAAGTGACACAAAGAGCCATCAAGAGAATCATCAATATTATAAGAGAAAGGAGATCATGTGGGCTACATTGTTTCAGCAGTATTCTGTGTTACACCAAGGTCCATTAATTCTTGCCAAGTGAGAGACCATCTTCATGGGTTTTGCCTCATGGTGACATATTTTGCAAGCATTCATATGCTGATCCAATATTAGGCCACATGGTTCTGAATAGCATTTATTATATAATATAAACAAATAGAGAAAACACATGTCTCTAGTCACATACAAAAACACACGTCTTTTTTTTAACCTAGAATAATAGGATAATTTTAGTTCACAAATTAAAAATTCATCATGCTGTCTCACCAACTAGATACACCAAATGACTAATATTAATCACCTATTACATGTTTTCATCCTTCTGTCTGCTCCTAGGTATTTTATGACTAAGTTCAAAACATTCTTTATGAAAGAACATTAAATGTAATGAGTATTTCTAACAAAATCTTATGTTCTTTCTGGGATGTCTTTCACATGTAATCAAGCAAGACTCTATTCATATATATACAGTGTTGCTATCGTCTAAGCAAAATTACAGATTTACTCAAAGAAGCCATATTTTTCTTTACATACTGTAAATGATTAATTGTTTGGCATTATTACAGACACTTAATGAAAAAATAAAACTTCTTAAAACTTATGGAACTTTTCAATTTACAAATTTAATTAGTTAAAAAATGTCCAGTCAGTTTCATTTCTCCAATATCTGTCAAACAGGTTCTTTATCTTCATTGCTGTCATGAGCGTGTTGGAGTTGATGCCCTGTCACTCACAGAGGTTATTTCTAGTTGTATAATTGTATGGTCAGTCTCTTTCTAGTCTGTCATCCAATCTATAAATATCATTTTAGAATGTTAGTAGTACCATTGTAGGTTACAAATGTATTTATATTTATGCCCAACACATTCCTAAGTATATTCCTTTTAATAAGTACATTAAATACAAGGTCATAATCTCACTTGTCACAAAATATCAAGATATACTGATATATATGCTTCCTATATATATGCTATTTATATATGCTTCTTATATATGCTTCATATATATATCCTTCATATATATATATATATATTTATATATATGCTTCTTAGCTCGAAGATAGCTTAATAACTCAGGACTGTCCAATAGGTACTCATAATTCAGTAAACTGACTGTTTCCTCTCTCATCGCCTGATAACTGTTCCTGATATCTGAAAGGAAAAAATATTTAATGAAATTAAGTGTTCTCAAAAAATAAATTAAGTATTCTTCTGCAAAGACTTGATCTATTACTTAAAGAAATATCTTTTTATCTCCTAGTCACCAGGAACTACTTATATTCCAACTAGGTTTCAATATTCTCTAGAAGAGAATTCTGTTTCTGCAATATAATGTCACCTTACTAGCTTTTTGAGTATACGTTTTTCTCTTCTCAAACATAGCATACCAAGTCTTGGAATACATGACAATTTTGATTCAGTTTGCATCCCTCTCTAGCTTTCTCCAAGTGTTCTTGAGGAGATGGCCTACTGAATCAAATATTTGTCTTATCATGAAGAGATTTGTACATAAAATCTCTATCCAAATACCTCCATTTTGTCCATTTACTAATTAAGTGATTGCTTTATGATATATTCACTCTCATTTTCTTGTATCGTTAGATTCGTTCTGCTTGGGACAATGTGAAGATTTATATTTTTGTAAATATTAATCCTCTCAAACTTAAAATCCTGCTCCTTAAAAGTAACGACCTTTGGTTTAGATTCATGATTACAATATTCTGTCTTTTGCCCTATAGATTAATTCCTTACAATATTTCCCTGTGATGAGGATGAGGATCTCTAATTGACAATGGAAGGTATGCTCTATGGAAATCATTCCCAGATTTTTGCTATATAATTTGATTGCCTCAATTTGCCTTTGCCGTTTCAACTTACTAGGCTTTGGTTAGTGATAATTTGCTTTATTTGACCTCATCTTCAACTCTAATTTTATCTGTGTGTGACTCCTGGTAACCCCTTGTCTAGCTCTTTAAATCCGAATCCTTCCCTAATGTACATATATCATGACTTCAAGATAGTTATGCCATTTGGGCTGAAAATGTTCCTCACAGCAACCATAGGTTAGCAAAATCCCCACTATCAAGAACAAGAAACTTTCTTTTTAGTGGTTGGTGATGGTAATTCACATGACTTTCCCAACAAGATAGACTATCCATGTAGCACTCTCTTGCCTTTCAAGGGTTGAAGGCAGTTTCCTAAGTCTGGAACCACATATAAGACAGGGGTAGTTTGAACTGGATCTGTCTTGAAAGACTCTTTCTTGTTAGCCAGTCTCTATGGTATCAGAAAATATTATGCAAAGTGCAAAGCAAAGAGATCATTGAAACAGTCCTGCCCTGCTGGACTCCAGTCCTGCTTCAAGCCAGATGGAGGTGGGTGTGTAGGAGAAGTGTAGTCAAGCACAGAAAGGACTTAAGGAGCATCTTAAACATTGATGGTAGGATGAGAAAGAACCAGGAGACTGTGTAGGAGTACAGCTCATTTATTTAGAGAAAGCAGGGAATAGTTATATCCATGAAGAATGGCCCATTGGATATATGTGTGTCTGTACTGGGGCATGAACATCAAGGAACTTTCATTTACATCCTTAGGAGTAGTAGAGGCCAGGGGAAGGGACTTTATAAATTGATATAGAAAAGAATACAATTGGGGGTTTCAGCTATCATATAAAAATGACAGCCAGTCTCTTAACCTTCAGAGATATAAGCTTCTCATTTGCTACATGCACCACAGCATGTCTGCGCCTGCGGAAGTCTATCTGCTCCCATCTGTTGATGTCTAACCAAGGCAGGGGAGGATCCAAACTCCTACTGCTCTCAGAATCAGAGAATCCAGGATTTTAGGCATGGTTTAACTCCTTCTTAGCTTATGACCAACCTTGCTCTACCCACCTGTGTAGGACTAATCCTAACTGGTCTTAATAATAAAATACCAGAGTCAGATACCAGGGTAAATGCTGAAAGATGAGAGAGATAAAACAGCAAACCACAGCCACCTTTTACCTCATCAACTTCTCGGCGGTAAAGGGACCAAGTTCTTGTCTTCACCCTTACTCTCTCCTCCCAGCCTTATCATTTTCTCTTTCCTCCTCCCACGTGCTAAAATTAAAGTTATGTGCCACCTCTGCCTGGCATCTGTGGCTAGCTCTGCACTCTGATCTCCATACAAGCTTTTTTGTTAGAACACAAAAAACTCACCACATTTCCCTGTTTTGTCTAAAATAAGAGGGGTATAACTAATATAAGAAAATATATATATATATAATAAGAACAATAACTATATAATATATACAGACAATAAATACATCAACAATGTCTAGCCTATTTGCTGTTGACTAATTCATAGAAAATGCTCCATTATCTATCCTATCTTGGTGAGTCCAAAGGATTGTACCTAATTCACCATTCTATTCTAACTTGCATTACCAAAACTATCTTTTAATGACTCTCAATGTTATAAACTATACACCTCTTTAGTGAGTTTCTTTTCTGAATCTATAACCAAGAAAACAATAACTATAAAATCTTCAACTCCATCAGATACCTGAGAAGAAAATAATATTACCAGAGTAAGCAGGAACTGCAACCAAGTGACTTCCAAAAAAACGTGATAAATGACAAAAATAGCTGACTTCCTGAACAGTCACCCAAGGTTCCTCTGCAATGTTTGGGCATCGATCTTTGGCCTATAGGCTTAGTGCATTTGACATACTTTTCTCTGAAACTGAATATTCTGAAGGGCTCTCCTACCTTATTTTGGCAAAGTTTGGCAGTCACGTGCTTTCCTGTCCTGCTTGTCCAATTGGACAGCATACTGTCAGCAGTCAAGGCAAAACACTTTTTTTTACCCAGTGTCTATCTTTTGCCAGAAAGGAAGTAGAATCCATATGTAGTTTCTTTGATACCTACTATCTTCTCTGAAGTAGATTGGTGTTCACAGGAGCAAACATGTCTCATTGTCATAAAAAGTATGTTATTAAAACATCTTAAATGCCATAATCTGTAGCTCTCTAAAATGTTTAAAGGCTATCTGTATATCTAAAATATATCTCTGTTTGACCTTGAAAGCATACTTACTATGACTGCCAGTTTGATTGTAATAGTTGACTATTTTGCTAACCTGAATTTCCTCGTTATCCTAAATAGTTGGTGATAATAACTTTCAAGGGTGAAAATTTGGATTACATTGTTAAATCAGTTACACAGGTACAATACCATGAACAAGATTAGAAATGTATATAGAGTATATTCTAATAAAAATAATCTAAATTTGTATCAATATACAAAAAATATCAATGTAAAATATTTAAAACCATTAGTTCTTTGGTTTAAAAGTAGATTCAATAAACTATGTTCTCATCCTATTTCTATATACTTACTTTCTCTTTCCATAATAGATTCAATAATATACCCTTATATCCTATCATACCTGTATTCCTTTTTTCCTTTGCTAAGGAATATCTGAATCTAATCTCCTTTGTTCAACTCTTTTTCTGACCATTTCCAATAACAACTTGAAATATATCCCCCTAAACAATGACAAATACCCATAACTCAATGAAAGACCAAAAACCACCCATTCCACCTCTTGTAAATATGGATGTTACGTTTCTAAATTAACTTCCTGCTATCTGGGGGACGACTGTGTCCTTAGAGGATCTTGGAAAGAAAAAGTGGGTTAGTTGTCAAGTCCTGGGAAAGGTAGCTGTATCATTCATTGTCTACTCTCTGTGCAATTAGAAAGTACAGGATATGTCTCAAATACTGGCTAGAGTAGTCTGTGAGGCTGAATCATTTCAGCTAGCCACCTCAAAATTGTCCTGAGCAGTTTGTAGTTCAAAACTGATCTTTAGGTGGTATCATAGTCCTGGTGGATCATTGGAGTTCCATCATCATCATATGGAGACTGCAAAAGTCACAGTTATGGTGTGGATCAATGGAGAAAATGTATCATATTAAATGTCATATACAGCAGATCTCAAAGACTTTAAATGATCACTATTTGTTATGCATATCCAGATTATAAAAATTTTAGTTACTTGATAGAGACTCAAACCAAAAATCATTTATAGGAATCCAGGTGAAAACTTTTCCTAAAATTAGTGTTCTATATGATCATTAATATATATTTATATATTAATATATACATATATATCTTAAAATTTTTTGAGATAATATTTATACCTTAATAAAAGCTTTAAAGAGTCAAAATAAAATCAATGGATTGTGAGATTAATGACAATAGAATAGTCACTAATTTTGATTATTCTTCTGTTCCAAATCAGATTTGTATTTGGGATTTTTCCTTTAACAAGGATGCTTGGGTGAAGAGGAGACAGTCATATTCCAACTCCAAAGCCAGCTTTAAGTTGGACAGGGACTAGAAAAAGACCATTTACATTATATGTCTGTAGAGAGCAGCATAAAAATAATTGGGAAGATTTAAGAAATTTTATATGGTTGGAGAATTGATATACTAATAGGCCATTTTTTCTTTTTCTTGGGACTTTTTTTTTTCTGGATGATTTATCCCTTTTCTTCACATGTCTTATTTTTCAAGTGACCTTCAGATTCCTGTTGAGGCTGAGAAATTGGATATCTTCATTCTCCTGAAAAGACTAAAACAAAGCCTTTTCCCAAATCTAATTTTGGGAAGATTGCCTTATGGCAAGATATATCTGATCAAATGAAAAGCAGTTGTTTGTTTTAAAGTTTGTTTATATTGAATGGCTGTGAAGTTTAACAAACTATCCTCTCTTCTAATTAAGGTATTTCTTTTGTTCAAATAAAACCTAATAATTGTTTTATGGCTTCTTCTAAAATTTTGTTTTATCTTCTAATGCTGTTTAATCATCCAGAACAGTAAGGTTTTTATAATAGGCATTATGTTCTTTAATTGTTGGAAGCAACTTAGCCAAATTTGGCATGGTGCCTACATGAAGCTCTTCAATGACAAAAGGGTTACCTTGATTGTCCTTTCTTGATTGACATTCATTTGTCCAATGCCTGCCTTTGCCATATTCTTCACATTTCAGAAGAGAGGGCCATTGTTTGGATTATGCTTAGAAAAACATGTTTCTAGAAATGCCCTGTTTACAATCCCTTTTGAGGTGACTTTGTTTACTGTAATTGAAACACTTGACATTTTAATTTTTTTCAAACTGCTGGAAATCACCTCTTCTATCCAAAAATCATCATAGTCATGAGATTCAATGTTTATTGTATCTCTGATCCATCCCTCCAAGGGTTCTAATCTTAACTTTAACAACCTAATTATCATTTTTCATTGCACATTAACATTTTCAAAAGTCAGAGACTCAATTATTATTTGTCGAGCTTCTGAATTTGATATCATTCTATTTACTTCTGAAGTCAACCTTTGTACAAAATTTGTGAAGGTTTCTATTGGACTCAATTTTCTTTCCTCCTTCTTCAGTTCTGCCCCAAGCATTCAAAACTACTGCATGGCATAAAGTCAGGGTATGGTCATCATATAGACTGCCTTTTTACATTAACGTAATCTTCATCACTAAGAAGTTGATATCAGGAGATTTCTATACCATTAGCCCTACTTAATTGTTCAAAGGACTTAGCCTCATCTTTTCATTAGGTCTTCCACTGTAATTAAGGACCAGACTCCAAGAGTGCTGTAACCTCTCCTGTCTTGGGGCATAATTTTATTACAAGTTGATTATGAGTTTAACCGCTGCTTCACAAAAAGTGAATGTGTGCCAACTGAGGCTACCACTTCCTTGAATCTCCTTAAGTCTAACATTTTCACAGAGTTCATTCAGTTCTTACATATCCTTGAGGGTCTTTATCACTTGGCAATTTTTCCTTTTTAGGGAAGTGAATAAAGTAAAGTTGGTGGTTTGAAAACCATAGGCTGCTCCTCTCTAACCATACAATGAAATTCTGAGATTGGTTCTCCTTTAAATTCCTCTGTCTGGTTCTGAATATCTCAACAATCTGTTTTCCTGTAACTTGTATTTTAGTAATAATATTAACCAAATTTTTAATGATGAAACGAAAATGAAAAAAATGATAATTAGTATAATTGACACTATAATTATTCCATCTAGATTAGTTATCCTCTATTTAATTATTTCATTTTCAAACCATCCAGGATGTTATCATATAAAGACCTTACTTCCTCCATTGTAATAATGCTTCCCATTTTTTTTAATGTGGTAAAAATAAGAAAACACCTCTCTTTCTCTCTTTTAAAATAATTCCCTATTTTAAGAATTCTCAATAGTCTCACCAGATCTGCTGTCGAACATCATGGATCATGGATGAATCCCAAGGCTGCATAGTACTTCTAATTGGAGTACACAGGCAGTGTATTGCCTGGCTGAAGCCGAAAACTGAGAATGTGTGGCAGCTGCAATAGCAGTAGAAGCCTGAACATGAGTCCAGGCAGCTACCTCGTGTGAAAGCAGCTCGAGGAAGGCAGTCAGAGGAAGCCAAGAACCTGCAAGGAGAGGGAGCAAGTTGACTGAAAAACTTACACAGGGGATTCTGTGGAAGACACATAATGTGGTGGGAGTGTCTGGTGGGAGCTGCCTGAAGACACAGCCAGCTATTCTAGGACAGGTTAGCAGAGCTGCAGCATTCGGAGCTCAGATGCCTCTGAAATTTGGAGCCTGTGAAGTTTGCTGCTGATAGACTCTATGAAATCCTCAGACCTAAAAGAGCCTGAGCTCCTGTCTCTTGCCACCTTATATTCCTCTCTCCACCCAGCCATGCCACTTCCTGTCTCTCTGTACAGACAGACAGAATTTTATGGTTAACGAATGTCTAGCTTTCCTCTCTGCTCCCCAGGCAAGCTTTATTTCTTTGAGTACAAACAAAATATCAGTGCACAGCTGCAACACCTAAGAACAGCAACAATGTCCAGCATGGTAAGAAATTAGCTTGAACTGCAAAACTTTCTCTGAGTTCATAAACTTCAGCTGTCATAGTTTTATTTCATCAGTGGCATTTCTCAATTCTTTCAATTTCTTTTTTCAGAGGTTCACATTTGGTTTGGTTTCTCAGATAATTAAACCTTCTTGGAGTGCTTTTTGCTGAATACTTCACATGAATGCTGCTATATGCCTCACTTCTGCTCATTAACGAACTTTATTTTGAAAATCATGATTTTTTTATTATCTTTCATATCCCAGTTCGCTTTGGGTCCTTTATAAAGGATGTGGTTGTGATTCAATTGTTCTTTCTGGAATTATATTATATTTTATATATCATTTTTACATGATTTTCCCTCTTTCCAAGATTCAAGATCTGGTCTCCCCAAAACAGGTGTTTGGGAGTGATACCAGTGGCATGTATTTATATATCATTGCACTATCATTGTAACAAGCAAAATCAACGAGGCTCAGAAGATTATTTTATGTCTTAAACATGCAAAATACATTTGTGTACAATGTACATATACAATCAGATAGGTAATGGGTGAAAGAAGGAATGATGGATGAAGACAGTGAAAAGAATATTTTAGAGTGAATACAAGCAATACAAGAAAGCATCTCAGTGAGACTACTTATTTTAAGTAGACAATTAAAATATTTAAAAGGACTAGGTGGCAGTGGTGCACACCTTCAATCCCAGCACTTGGGAGGCAGCTCCAAGTGTATCTTTGTGCGTTCAAAATCAGTTACAAGTTACAAGTTCCAGTACAGTCTCCAAAGCCAGAGAAAAACATTGTCTTAAAAAAAGTTAGAAAGGATAGTTTTTCAGTCTATACCATTCATTTAAATACTGTAGTCAACCTCATCCTGATCTTCCATGGACGTTTTTCTTCTTGTTTATAGTAATTTGTAAAATCTAAATGTAGAAACCATTTATTACATATATCTTTGTAATCCAATAAGGTCCTTACTTCTTCACTTTTGTTTTTCTTATATTTCTTTTATGAAAGCTAAGTGGACCTACTTATTTTGCATATTATTATTTGCTTTAAAATTTGTAAATGATGTTTGAGTCTAAGAATGATTTTTAAAAATAAACCAGGATCATCAAGTTACTTTTAAGAAGTATATTCAATAAAATGATATTTCTTGCTCTCACATTTTCTTAGGTAACTGAATAAAAACATATTCCATTAAAGATTTTGCTTTCTCCTTTTTAATGAGAAAATGAAAATATATAACAAAACTTTTTTATTTTATGGTTGTTATTCATTTTATTTATGACAGTGGCAGTGGTGGAAACTCTTTTCTTTGCAGGTGATTCAAAGGTGAAAAGGTGTTTCACCATCTGGTAAGGTGAATTAAACACATAATTATTCATGAGTGCAAAAGTGGAGCTGTTCTATGAGACATCAGAGGAACAACATCTGTCTAGGAATTATGAGGTCAGGCAAGGGTGAGACCGAACATGATGTCTAGGCTGAGTCTGGATCATTTGTAAGAATTCACTAGGTTAATTTCAGGGGGGGAAAGGTCATATCAGAAGTACAAGAAAACCCAAAGGAGAGGTTTATGAAGATGAATGCAAAGAGACAGACAAAGTTTGCTTTGAACAATGGGAACTGTGATTACAGATGAAGAGTAAGAAATCTAAAAACACTAGCAGAGTTCAAATCTTAAGGCCATAAAATGAATTTGAATAGTAAGAACTTATTAAAGCATGGACTACTGATCTGTTGTAAAATATGTGGGTTAGGTAGAATAAAGTATTAATAAAGGAAAAAGATGGGAGACAGTAATAGATATAATCAAAATTAATTCACTGCAAGTCACTAATAGATGTGGAGCACTAAAATAAGAGGAACTATTCAGAATAGTACTATTTTCACAAGGTATAATTAGAAAATTGGATAACAATGTGAGTACATTTTATTGTTTTCCTGTTTGCATTTATCTTCAAGCTGAAAATTCAACCAATCTCTGTCTATTGTATTTTGCCAACAGCAAGCAAAGAATAATTTCACATGGTTAATGGACTTATTAGGGATCCATAGCATAAACAATTAATTCTCTTGATCTCATTATTGGCAGAGCAACTTTGAATGTTGCAATGGTATGACTTCAGATATGCACTTTCCTGTGGCCATAATTTTTTAAGTGTGCTTTTGAAAATGCTGATTCATTGAGTATAGAATATCAATAAAATCATCAGCTACTGAAATATAGTGCATAGGTTGTGAAATTAAAAGTTAGGAACATTTAGTATATCAAAACTACACTATGACACAGTGTATAGAATTTATATTCCTTTTTATAAAATTGTATTTACTTTAGTAATATTACTTGAGAAAAATGTTGATAGTAAAAGTGTATTCACTAGCAATAAACAAAAGAAAATACTGTGTCAAGAGTACAGATGAATTAAAAATATAAGTAGCATTTAAGATAGAGTAAATATATTCAGTTAAAATTTTATTGTGAAGCAATCCTAAAGAGTTAACTTTTGTTATATACTAAATATGGAAGCACAACTTTCTTCCATTAATTTTTCTCTTGAAACAAATGATTTACAAATAAATAAAACTCAATTAGTTAATGACTTCTGTACATTCAATAACAATTTTGAGAGAATTTGTTGTGTTTTTTTCAACTTTACCAGCCTTTATTGGACAAAATTGAAGACTGTGCTAGACTGAAATCTTACAACAAAGTAGTTAACACATTCTAAAGACTCAGTGCCTACACAATTCCACACAATGAGTCATGACATGGCTTGGAACCAGGACCAATTGCCTCCATCATAGATTGCTAAAGTTTTCTACTGTTCTTTGAGGCTCCTAGACTTTAAAACAATAATCAAACAAAACAGTTTCTAAGGACAATGTTAATGTTTTTTAATAACTTTCTTTAATTTCCATGTTTCATTTTGATATCATTTGCATATTCCTTATCCATGCATTCAATCTTTAATCCAAACTAATATGGAATAAATTAATAGCATCTATTATTTCAGGATAAGTAAACTCTGAGTCTGGTTGAAAACAAATTAACTCCATAAAACAAGAATAAAATGTTAAGACAGGAGAGAACATTTTAACAGCTAATAACACTGTTCATATAGAAATGTTTTTGGATTTGAGGGAAGAGTTATATAACTGTCTTGAATCAGGTATTTAAGATAACATTTGATAGCATAAACTTTTCAGTAATAAACATATTCCGTCTCTTCCCCAAATTCTCTATTCATCTTTGTTTTGAGTCTGAATCTATCTATCCTGCAGCTTATCTGTCTTTAGTTTCCTACTTGCATTACCTGTTGTGAAAGCTAGATTCTAGCTTCCCATGATGACATCATTGAAAGGATCACATGAAGTAAAGTCTCAATAAATTAGTTCACGCTCTCATTACAAGCATGTTGCAGTACATGTTCCAGCATTATCCCGTCATCCTCATGGGCTTAAACAAGGTAAATATGGTTGTAATACACTGTCTGTTAAGAGAAGGGCTCAGCCCTCTACACATTCTTATAGTAAAGAAAAATCACATGAATTTACTCTTCATATATGTCAATGATAGGTGCTTGTATTTTATTCTACGTTTGTGATGCTACCATAGACATCCTTTTCTTCCACCATTCTCTTTTGTTATTCTATACATTTTTAAATTTAATTTTCAAAGCCTTATTTAACACAAAAATAAAACAATAGTTAAGCTGTTCAGGTTTTCGTAAAATAACCACAAGGATAATAACAACAAATAGGAGCCTGGAGAGGTGGTTAAGTAGTAAGTTTATTTCCTACACTTCTAGAAGATTTAGGTTCCTTTCCCAGAAGGCATATTAGGTGACTCAGAACATCCCATAATTTTATATCCAGGGCAACTTCTGTCCTCCAAAGGCACTGTATGCAAAGACAGACACAGAGACAGACAATCATTAACACAATGTATTTTTAATTAGATGTCAGATTTATAAATGTAATTATAATATAGAGGAGGGTCTGTGCTGCTCCTGTATATGGAAGCACTAGCTCATCAAGTGTTTTATTTGTACTATTTCTTTAAGAATTAATGAACCTTGATACAATTTTATAGATAGTAGAGTTCTACTATAATGTTTATATTATGTGTCTACAGTTCTGCTCAATAATTGTACAATTACAGTGGATACCTAACTTTCTTGCATGCATGCATTTCTGTTAGTTTTTTTTTTCACTTTTAAACTAAATCTCTCTAGATCAGTCTGACCTGCAGCATCCTGTGATCCTTCTGCTTCTGTATCCAGACTACTGAAATTATATGTCTTAAATTATTCTGAATTATAAGCCAATTTATCAACATTTATGGACCATATTAGAAAACAGAAACCATGTCGGAAGAAGGAATTAAAAAAATCATAGGTCAAGTAGGAAAAAGAGAACAGAATTAAAATATGATCCAAGTTCTGCAGTTTTTCTAAATCAAGCGATTTCCATACTATGTTAATATATTTAATACTCAACTAACCATTGGCATAGGCATACTTCCTAAATCACACACTCTCACTAGTATGTTCATATGGGAAATATTTCATTAATAGTAGTAATATTTTCAATTTTTACCTAGTTAATGACATTTGTAAATACTTGTTTTTTCTTCTTCTTATTGTTTTCAAGACAGGGTTTCTCTGTAGCTTTGGAGCCTGTCCTGACACTCTATCTGTAGACCAGGTTGGACTCAAACTCAGAGAGATGTGCCAGCCACTGTCTCCCAAGTACTGGGATTAAATGCGTGAGCTATCCCAGCCCAGCATAAATAAATATCTGTTAATTGTATATTGGTACATATGATTGCAGTTGTCTATAGAATCTAGAAGAGGATATGAGGTACTCTGATGCTGAAGCTGAACTGTAACCCTCCTGGTAGAAATGAAGTGATCAGAACTGAACGTGGGTCCCCTGCAAGAGAAGTATGCAACCTTAACTTTTGAGCCATCCCTCAATCCTTAATTATTTTTAATAGATATACTTGGGGGTTCATAATAGGAAATACATGCCAATGTTTATTTTTATTCCTACTATAGATACCAGACAAGAACATAGTTAAGATACTAAGATAATTATCTTAGTAAATTCAAATTTTACTTTATACATTTGAGATATTCTTTTCAAATTATATTTTATGGACTAATAGTTTCAGATTGCACCATACTCAAGTTATTTCTTATCAGACTAAAAACTAACATTGAAGTCCTAACATTGAATTTTTTATTTATATTTAAATATGTTTTTCTGAACATATGTTGACATTTTGGCACAAGTGTGGCTACCTGAGATATGAGTATTTTTGTTTGTCTGAATTGAATTAATGCCAGAGTCACTTGAGTTGTCTCTTAAATTTTAAGCATTCATGATCTATTGATCTACTCAGAACTCTTTCAGACAACAGAGAGATTAGTTATGCTTCAATTTAGGCTGCCAATTATCTTTATTTAATAAATGCTTTCAAATTGTTGAACTGTCCAAGCTTGAAAAACACAACTGTGTCAGAGGGCTGTTTGGATTGGCCAGCATTCATATACTGGGCTTAAGAGTTACTGAACAAGAACTTTTCAAATTTTAAAATAAATGCAACAGTGGCATTTATTAAGAAAATATATTTTCAATGTATCAAAGAGCTTAGCACTTCTTTGTGCTCATGTTCTATTATGTCACACAAATAAAAATGGGTTTAGTCTTTCAATCTCCTCTGTTTCACTGGAAATTTAGTGTTGTGTGACTGGATGTATTGTGATTACCACTATTTTGATTTACTGGATGTGTGTAATAAACAATATTCTGATTGACTGAATGTGTAGTAATGGACAGTACTCTAACTAGATGTATTCTGTAAGGGACACAATTCTGATGGTTACATGCAGAGGGAAAAAATCAGGAAGTTTCTTTGATTACAATGACGATAACATTTAAACATGTATGTGTTTATCTACCATTTGGTAATATAAAATATAGAAAGATTACTATGTCTTTTAACCAATTATGACATACTTAGTTATTTAAAATGCTCTAAAATGAAACATATATTATAATAATTTTAAAATTCTAATATTTATTGTTTTCCTTTTAGCTAAATTTAAATGTGTACCTTGAGATACCTTATTCTAGTGTATTTGATTTTGTTTTATATGAAAATGGAATTTGTCAAAATTATTTTAAAAAGTTATATAAAGAGATGTCAATAATTATGATATTAATGTCAATTTTTTTAATTTATAAGGCATTCAATTTATCACAATTAATTTACAAAGCTAGTCTTGAAACCAAATGAGCATTTATTATTTTGAAATCAAAGAAAAGGATTAACAATATTAGTAGAGGTAATTTTCTAGCTAATAAGAGGGAACTTTTAAAGTTCTCCAAAGAAACCTGATATTTAAATTCATTCTGAACACATGCACTGAGCAGATGGCATTATGAATCTCTTACTATTTCTCATGCTGAACTGCCCTGAATTTTAAGAAATAATATATTTTAAAGAATTGCATATATCTTTCAAGAAAATTATTTTTATTCCCCATATTGTTATTGCAAATTAATAATGCTTTATTATTTGTGGTTATCCTAAATATTGCAAATTTATTTTAAATAAAACAATTTTAAAAGAAGCTTTAGAATTAAGATATCTGCCTTCTTATTGTGGTATAGAGTACTAAGAACTGATAACAGAAACTCTCAATGAAATTCTCACTATGATATGGAATTTTAGAAACATACCAATGTGCCCCCTGGCCACAATGAAAACATTAATGCAAATAGATTCCAGATTTCACCTAAGTCGATAAGTTCTCCTCATTGAAATGTCCTTTTTTGTTTAATGTTTTAAAACCACAGTTAAATTCAAAAGAAAGCTGAAGATAAACTTGAGACAGAGTAAACTAACTAGACTTGTTGCTTCTTAGGACTTCTTCAGAAAAACATAATGAATTTCTGTTTATAAGACATTATCAATATTGAGAATATTTCCAAGAGGTTCTAAAATTGAATCTTGGGAAATATTCATTAAAATATGAGAAAGATAATGTGTATTATAAACAAATACTGGATTTATAAAAACTGTAAAATTCCTTGTTACAAAAGTGAAATTGAATATTAAAGAAAAGTTAACCTTCTAGCATTTTTTGCATCTCCCAAATGGACATATATTAAGTATGAAAAAACATTTGAATCTATCTCGATCCATCAGGCAAAATTTCTATGGTGATGATCAAGATATTTATCAATGTGACTATGGGACAAGGCCTGTTCAGACACCCTCTCCTCTGCTGCCCAAGTACCTAGGTGAGGACATCCCTGTGAACACCTGGGATCCCATCTAGAGACAAGTCTCTTGCCAATCCTAAAATGACTCCCTTAATGTAGATATCATATTCCCTTCTCCAATATCCACCCTTCCTCCATCTCCACCCTCCCACTCCCCCAAGCTCTCCCCAGTTCTTTCCTTCTCCCCCCTCTTCCTTTTGCCTACCCCCACTCCTACTTCCACCTCCATCCCCACTCCAGTTCTTTCAACTTTTGCCTGACATTTGAATACAAAATATGAAGTATATTTGACTAAATTTGTGTGAAGAGATCAATACAAATAGGTAGAGAAACCAGAAATCATATTTGAAAATACATGTTGATGATTTAAATATGTTTATAAAAAATATACTTTTCTAGGGCTGGTAAGATAATCTGAAATGTATAACATTGAATTAGCTCATTAAAGGTACTGAGAAAAAAGAAGTAAACATAAAGCATGAAGGGGTTGAAAACTAACTCCAGTAAATGGGCATGTACCCATATATAATTTGGTCAAGTGGGGACAGAGGAAAAGAAATGTTGAGAGGAGGTGGTAGTCTCTGTACTGACCAGGGCCAGCAGAGTGATGACTCATGTGAGTCAAGAAGAAAATTCAGCTCAGCAGGAATCAGGAACCCATGTCAGTTCAAACTCTAGAGTCTGACCCCAGAAAATTTATGGTAGGCATATTTAAGTATAGCACAATTTGGGGAAAAAAGTTTTCGTTTAAAAAAATCCCCTATGCACACGAAGGTATAATTACATTGAAACTCTTCTTAAAATACATGTCACTTCTTTCTTAAAGATTAGTTCTTGAGAGACACTAAATGTGTTATCTTGAGGATCTAGCAGAGTCAAACAGGTACTGGAGTAAAACAGGTATTACATCTTTCCCATTGGAGAAACAATCCTGTATGTTTAACATTCCTGGTTTCTCTCTTGCTTTATCTGTGATTACAAGGACCTTTGTGCTCAAGCAAGTGAATCTGACTAAAACACATTATATGCATGGGTGAAATTTTCTCAACACTATGGACAAAAACAGAGAATGAGAATAAGGAAGATAAAAAGCATGAATGAGTTGCTAAGGCCTGTCTTAGTCTTCTTTCTGCTGTAATGAGAAACCATGACCACAGCAAATCTTACAAAGGAAAACATTTAACTGGGGCTGGCTTACAATTTCAGAAACTTTGTCCATTTTCATCATGGCAAGGAGCATGGTTGCTCACAGGTAGAAATGTGCCAGGAAAAGTAGCTGAGAGATTTATATTCTAATCTTCAGACAATTGGCAGAGAGGCTCACTGGGCCTAATGTGGGCTTTTGAACTCTCAAACCTCACCCTAGTGATGCACTCATCCAAGGACACACATCCTAATTGTTTACTAACAAGGTCTGCACAGTCTTATATATGAGCCTATGGGGGGGCTTCTCATTCTAACCGTCATAGGTATGATTCTGTGTTCTTATTATTGCATGTGTGTTTGGATATGCATATGTTCCTGTGTATGCATTTATTTTGTGTGTGTGTGTGTGTGTGTGTGTGTGTGTACAAGAAAATAAAAGATGGAACACACACACAGAGAGACATACAAACCTCCTAAATTATTTCATATCACTTTTCCCCAAGGTTCTCCACCCTGGTTCATCTTCTTCACATAAGACAAATCATATTTCTGTGATATGAATACTAACAAGTGCTCCAGGCACCTCAAATAAAATATTCTAAATTAAAATCTCGGGAAGGGAACTCATTTCCTGTTTTCCCATAAGTAGGCAGACTCTCTTCTGAATTCCACACTGGCTCTTCACGATTTAATTTTAATATGTATAAAATTTTGCTTTCCTCCAACATCCCTGCAGAGCTGTTAAAGAGAAGCAGAGATAAAATTACATGCAGGTTATAGAATCTCAGTCCCAATGCTTGGAGAAAGCATGGTTAAAAAAAAAAAGTAGATGGCAAACAAAAATGGCAGGGCTATAGAAACGGGGATTATGCATTCTTAATGGCGTGGTGACAAGACTTTGTTAAGTTAACATGTTTATTTTCAAATAAAGAAAAATACGAAGGAACATTTATCTTAAAGTCACTGTGAAAGAAGAACACATAGAAAAGTCAATTTTCTCCATTCCAAAATGCTTCAATTCTTTTGGCATTTTACTAGAAATATCATTAGGCATCTTAGTATGCCAGGGTTATTAGAATACAAATGAAATGTTATATTATCACATAGTAGAAAAACACAGACAGTGCCCACAAAATAGTATCTGTGGGTCCTTGCTTTTACAGTGTAATAATTTTTAAAGCCACAGCAATGTTTGCCTATCATATTTTTATACCAAAAAAGTATAAATTGGAATTTTAAAATTAAAATCCATATATTCTGAATTGCATGTATTGTCTAACTCTGAAATAATAAGTCCCATTTTGTTATTCTGTTAGTCGTAATCCCTTGTCGAGACAGAATGCACTTTCATGTAATTGATTTCATAGATATCAATATTTTAGTTTTGTAATAATAAGGAAAATGTAACAAATCTTAAATATTTCACTATGCACCTGCCCACTGGAGGGTTATTAATTGTTAGAAGAGTGACTGTGAGTGAAGAAATTCAGTCACACTTAACCACATAGTTAAGGGTTTTGTTCTCTGTTGCTCCACAGGGAATTATAATTCAGTTTCCAGGTGTCTTCCAGAAGCTCGGGATAAATACAGAACAAACCAAAGACTTGTAAACTTTGTCTTTCATTTAGGAATCTTAATAACATAGGAAGAAAGTCTCCATCCATCATTACAAAAACCACTGAACCAGGACTCTTATATGATAGACAATCCACACAGTCGACACCAAAATTTTTCTAAGTTGTATAATTTGAATTTTTGTTTCTGCATGAGTTATTATTTAAAGTTTTCAGTTTTCTTCCTTAAATGACAGCACTCACTTTGATCTTAAAGATTAAAGTGATCAAATCTCAGAAAATGATACAATGATGCCTACCCAACTAAAGATCTAGAAATAAAACTGAAAATAAAATAAAGCTGAAAATAAATAATGCAAGAACATATTAGGGGAAGTAACTTAAACATAAGTAAATGGAGATGATGCCATCACTTATTTTTTTAAATTACTAAATCAGATAATATCAAGAGGGTGGTTTAAAATATCTATACTTTTAAATTTAGTCTTTTAATTGTAAATATAGGTAGACATTATTACATCATTTCTGTCATCTCCCTCCATCCTGACTTCTTTCTCCACCTCAAATTCATGGTTTTATTTTTGACCACTCTCCCTCCATTCCTCCCTTCCTCCCTTCCTTCCTCCCTCACTTACTCTCTCTCATTCATTCAGACATATATAAATGTAGAAAAATGAATATATAACCATAGAGTACATTTTTAAATCTTGTGTTTAAGAGTACAAGTGCAGGTGCAGCATAAGAAGCCAGAATAGGTTTGGAAGTTGTGCAAGGAAGATGATGTTCACGAGCTCATTCTAGTTGGTAGAATTCATTTCCTTGCAGCTGTTCTTTGGGATTGGTTTTATACTGATACCAAAGGCTGTTTTTGATTCTCTGCCACATGGAATTCTTAAACTTCAACAAGGCAACTAACTTTTGATACAAATAGGGTCTCTAATTCTACGTAGTTCGGAGGGTATCATGTATTTTAGCAGAATAAGAGATGTAACATCCCATCACCTTTTTCAAATATAAGTTAGTAAAGTGTCACAAATTCTCTCAGCTCAAAGGAAGATTGCCAAAAGAGATGGAAATTATTATCTGTCCTGCTGAGTTACTTTCACCTTCATTTAAAGTCACAGAAAAGGTAAAGGGAAAAAATTAAAATTGGAACAGGTCTCTTAGCAAGACATATCACTCTCTCCTTCAATTCTCTGCTTGTTTTCAAGATCCCAGTTGTTCCTGTGGCTCCCTAGTCATTAAAATGGGCAGTAACTGCAAATTGTTTTCTGATGTCATTTGGAGAAGAAAATAAAAAAAACAACATTCACAATTGTGTATGTGTATGTGTGTACATATACACACACATATGGGACCATCACAAAATACGTCAATCATTTTTCCTCCAAAACATATTTTGAAATAAACAAGCAAGCAAGCAAACAAACAAAACCAACTCTGCATTCATATAAGAATTTGATAGAGTAGTAAAGTTAAAAAAAACAAAATAAAATTAGAATTAATACTTTTCAATTCAACAAACATCTTGCCTGGGACTAATAATTAAACTGCACATGTTTTAGCCACACACCTACATTTTTCTTAAGTTGCTGTGTTATTGAAGACACAATTTACCATTATTAAGCTTGGATTTCAAACCTACTAGCATTCACCCTGATGAAGGACCTACAGCAAGTCCTTTAATTGTTTAGAAACTAATATTTTCTCTTTTTTCCTTTCTTTTTTTTATTGTTAAAAGAAAACTTTACATTTACTCCCCTTGTCCCGGGCCCTCCCGCTCCCCCACTATCCCACCGCCCTCCCTCTACTTCCCTGATATGGGGCAGGATACCCTGGCCTGTGGGAATCCCAAGGCCCTCCCCCCTCCATCTCAGCCTAAGAAGGTGTTCATCCATTTGGAATAGGTTCCCAAAAGGCCAATACATGCAGAAGAGATAGGTCCCTGTGCCAATATCCTTGGCTTATCTGTCAGTCCCCATTGGCAGCCACATTCAGAGAGTCCAGTTTGGTCATATGCTCCTTCAGTCCTGGTCCAGCTGGATTTGATGAGCTCCCAATATATCAAGCACACTGTCTCAGTTGGTGGGCCAGTCCCTCAAGGTCCTGACGTCATTGCTCATCTTCTCCCTTCTCCTGCTCTTCCACTGAACCTTGGTAGCTCAGTCCCTTCCTCTGATGTGAATGTGGGTCTCTGGCTCTATCTCCATATTTTATGCGAAATTTCTATGGTGATGATCAAGATATTCATCAATGTAACTATGGGGAAAAGTCATTTCAGGAACCCTCTCATCTGCTGCCCAAGAACCTAGTTGGGAACCTCCCTGTGAACACTGGGATCCCCTCTAGAGACAAGTCTTTTGCCAATCATAAAATGACTCCCTTAATGTAGATACCTTATTCCCTTCTCCAATATCCACCCTTCCTCCCTCTCCACCCTCCACCATCCCCAGGCTCTCCCCAGTTCTTCATTCTCCCTTCTACCCCCCTCCCTTTTGCCTACCCCCAACCCCAACCCCTACCTCCACCCCATCCCCACACCCATCCCCACACCTGTGCTTCCAACTTTTGCCTGGCGATATTGTTTGCTTCCGAAATCCAGGAGGATCTATATATGTTTTTCTTTGGGGATCTATAAGAGTACAATGTTTCTTTAAAGATTAAATAATGTCTAATGTAGTAACATGCATATTTTCAAGAGAAGATAATTTTCATTTTAATGTATGAAAATGTAAAACTGTATTAGTGCTATTATTCAATTTAAATTTTCCATAATTGTAAAGGAATAAAAATTGATGTGTAGTCTCTAGTCTGAATTGACAGAGTTCTTATAAAATGAGCATCATAACTAACTTCAGTGTATGTATTTATGGAATCTGGATAAGGTGAGAAGAATGATGAGACTTTTCAAAAAAAACCATCAAAATCCTATCTTTCATATTCTAAACAGAACTAACACTCTTCAGAAATAATAAACTATGTTTCCAGGCTTACATTTTGTTTGAACACATCAACCTAAAAAGTCTTATTAGGTTTTAGAACTACAGAATAGTATCATTTCTAGATAGCCATCTCTTTAATTCTATATTAATTGATGGTTCCATACAGGAAATATTGTTAAAATATAAATCAAATCAATTAATATATTTTCAGTATGTGTATATTTTATATACAACACATATCTATGTGCTTATTTTAATATAGATATTGTTAGCACCAATCTCAAAGCCTTGGCAAACTCAACTTCCCTCTAGCTAATCTTTTATAGCCCAATTTTTCTTAGTTTCTGATAATTTTTCTGCTATTGAACATTTGGAAGTATTCCTGGAAATAAAATCTTAAGAGGTATGGTTTAAAGTAATGGAAATTTTCTTTGAGTATGATACCTCATCCCTATTAAATCCTTTAAAATCCATTTGCTGTTTGCTGTCAACTGTGTTTTGCCTGAAAGGAAGAAAGTAATTACTATAAACAGGATTAGATTAGTTTTGGAAATGTTTTCATGGAACCCCTGTAAGCATTTTAGTTGACTTTGAAACTAAAGCTAAAATAAATGAGCTTTATTTTCCTTCTTGATTTTGTAGCTCTCTTGCTCCCAGATAATTTTGACACAGTGACTGTGTTGCTTACAAGGATATTGGATTTCACTGGGCACCAGATTGTAACATTCTCTCTGAACCATGTTACTTTCATAGATGATTTGAACTACTGTAAAATCATTAAGGGTATTCATTAAACATGTCACTCTTTTACAGAGGATCAATATTTCTAAAATAAAAGGCAATGTTGTTTGCATTTAATTTCAATCGTGTTTTCTTTTAAGCTTTTTGTATTTTATTTTTAATATGCTAGAGTAACTTATTGTATAATGAGATAGCCCTGCACATAATGAGCTACTGTTTACTGTTATTCGTGGCAATGAACCATATAAAGACAAGGCCTGTTAATACAAATGTGTACATGAGATGCTTCTTCACCTCCAGGCAAGGCTTATTTGAAAATAGGAAGGAAAATATTTTGTCTTCTGTTTAGTCTCCAGCCCTATCAGTATGGTTCTATCTTTGCTTTCTATAGGCCTGGTTCTGCTATGCCTGCTGATTCTTCTTCCTGTGAATTCAGTGATGTCTTTCAAGTCCAACCACTTAGAAGCACAAGGAAGATAACATTTACTTTTTACATTAAGTCAGAAAATTAAAAGAAGCAGACTCAAGGCAGCTTAGCCCAATCCACCATGAACTGAGCTTACTCTACATTAGTGCAACCCAGAGTTTTTGGTTAAACAGCTTTAACTAATTCAATGCAAAGCTTTCTTTCACTTCCTTTCCCCAAGCAGTATAGTTTGTCTGTGACAAGAGTTTGATTGAGTCTGAATGCTTTTTTTATATTCCCTATAACTAACCTTATAGAAACAGTCTGATGTTCCCTATAACTAATCTTGTAGAACACTGCTATGATCACTATAACTAGTGATGGAGGATGGATCTTTTGGCAAAGTGCTTATGACACAAGAATGAAGATATGTTTTCAGATCCCTAGATCCCATCCAAAGTACTGAGTCTTCCAGGCATGCAACTATAATTCCAATGCTAGAAAGAGAGAGAAACAAAAAGGTCTTGAGTACTTAATAGCCAGCTAATCTATTCTAATCCTCGAGCTCTGTGTTCAGTAAGAGACCCAGTCTAAAACAGTAAGATGTAGAACTATCAAGGAGAACACCAAATATCAGAACACCCAATATCAACCCTATGATATTAAGGTTGATATTAATCTCCAAATGAATATATGGACATTCACACACACACACAAACACACGGGGTTGAGGTGGAGGACACTTCAGACCTAGGTATTTAGAACAATTTATTAACTGTAGACTGATATTTTCAATAAGACAATATGTAAATTTATGTTTACTGTAATATTGTTATTACCATAAACCTATACTCAAATAGAAATATCCAAATGCATACTCAATCCAATACCACTAGAGGTATGTTTTACATTGTAGAGTAATTTCATTGTTTATAATTTCCATTGAAATACTTTGAAAGGTGTAGAACTTTAGTTTACTTAATTCTAGAACAGATACATGCAACAGATGTGAGTTTTAATGCTTTTCCTCCAGACCTCTGACACTAAGGGAAGATTAAAGGCAAGAAAATAAGAAATACTTACTGTTTTCTTTTGAGCAGCTAGCTTTGTTTCTATTAAGTTTAATGTTGTAAATAAATAACGTCTCTATTTTGCACATGTCCAACAAAGTTTCTTATTAACAACATCCAGCATCTTTACCAGAAAACTGATTCAAATATCATGATATAATAATTATCCTCTAGAAATATAAAAATATCATTTAATCTCCTGACATACACATTTCATTGTAGACTATTCACAGAGACACAGCAAAGATAACAGATACCTCACCACTAGCATTTGTCAACAATGTTTCTGATAGGTACTATGTAGTTACAATTACCCATGCATATAGGGTTTTGAAAAGATTAGTTCCCTTATTATCAGAGGTGATAATAAGTAAGAGAATGACTTTTCCTGTGTTTAAAAGTGCTTATACTTTTCAAAATATGAAATTATCGCTTTCATAGAACTTAATAGTATATAAAGATTACAGTTTTTTAAAAAATTGCATTCATCTTAGATTTCAAAAATATTAATGAATGTTAATTTTAAAGCATCTCTAAAATATGGAATAAGAGAGAGCAAAGACTTTAAACAGTAAATGTACAAACTGATGGTACATAAGAGAAAAAAAGCCAAGATTGTAACACATCAAGAAAGTGTAAGTTAATATAAATATATTACTTTATTTAATATATAGTGATTATGCTTTCACTGTCCTTATAGAACATAGGCCCTCGGGAAGATATTTTCATTATTATTTAATTAAATGTTCAAGTATTAACTGACTCCTAATGGCTTATCCTGAAAACTCATATATAGTGAATCTTTCGATCTTCACCAGAAATGCTTGGTTTTTTTTGCAATTATTTGGTATTAACGCAGAGATGGACAACTGGTCAGCATATAGAAATGTAATACTAAACAGTGTTAACTTCTCAATAGGAAATTTGTAATAAATCTCTTTTCCAGTTCTCAGGGATCATTTATAAAAATGGGACAGAAAGATAATTAGAGCCAGAAGTGATGGATGAAAACAAAGGAACAAGGTTTCATGGAAAGACTGGGGCAGTTTGGAATTATAAACTCATAGCGCCAGGCAGTGGTAGCACATGCCTTTAATCCCAGGACTCGGGAGGCAGAGGCAGGCAGATCTCTGTGAGTTCGAGGCCAGCCTGGTCTACAGGAGCTATTTCCAGGAAAGGCTCCAAAGCTACAGAGAAACCCTGTCTCGAAAAAAACAAAAAATAAACAAATAAATAAATAAAATAAACTCATAGCAGTTGTGGCAGCATGTATGAGCACCATACACTCAGTCCAGACAAATTTCTAAAGTGAAGAGAGAAAATAGGTATGAAATATCACTCCTGGGAGAGAAGCTACTGACAATTGATAACCAATGAGAAAGGAGGTATCTGTTTTAAGTAAGTTTGTGACCCTTGTTCCGTAAACCATGCACCAGTGGATGGCCACACACCCACGTGTCCAAGGCAGAAAAAATTGAACTTGGTATTTTTATTTTGGTTTTCTTAAATGATCAATTTAAAGTATATGAAATAATCAAGAAACTTGTTAAGAAATGAGGAAAAAAGCTGCAGACATTAGAGGCTTTCCACCCCCCAGAGATCATCATTCTTCTTCTTCTTCTTCTTCTTCTTCTTCTTCTTCTTCTTCTTCTTCTTCTTCTTCTTCTTCTTCTTCTTCTTCTTCTTCTTCTTCTTCTTCTT
>JAQHUG010000142.1:1863441-1883502 GCA_028555095.1 Dicrostonyx torquatus
TATTATTATGGTGTGACATGGCAACCTGCAGGCAGACATATTGATTCACAGGCAACAGGAAATAGTCTGTGACACTGGGCAAGGCTTGAGCATATATGAGACATCAAAGCCTGCCTCTGCAGTGACAGATTTCCTTCAAACAGGCCATATCCTCAAGGCTTACGGGTCTATGAAGAAGAAGCAAGATTCCAAGAGCCAGAGCAGGCAAATGACTCTGAGAATAGTATCTTTCAGACATAATGGAACTGATTCACATAGGAGTTCACAGGAAAGAGACAGCAAGTGCAAGAACCACACAATTGCAAGCCAAATGAAATGACAGCACAGAGAGAAAGAGGTGGTCCTAAAGACTCACCTCTGGCCAAAAACTCCAAGTTTCTCCAATGGCATGGCACTAGGTGTATTTACATCATCTAAAGTAGGCCCTATGCCCAGGATTAGTTGACCATTTCCAAAAAGCTTCATATTTTTGTGTGCTTTTTTGGTTTTGCTTTGGTGTTTGTCTTATTGGACTTTTTGTTTACTTTTGTTTTTTTTTGGGGGGTTGTTTGTGTGAAGAGAGAGATGAATAAAAAAAATGAAATGAAATGAGGTGGAGGTATAGTCGATCTTGGAGAAGTTGAGGGAGGGGAAATATGTGATTAAAATATATCATATAAAGATATTACAAATAATGAAAATGATGGATTATCTAAATTCTTAGTAAGTAACACATGTAGTTTGGAATCATTTATACTTTTGACTCCCAGTATTTATGAATCTGTCATCAACATTTAAAGTGAGGAGAGAATAGAATTAAATTGGAAGTGACTTCCTACTTAGCTCGCCTCATATATTAAATAGTGATTGACATATGCCTGTATGTTAATAAGAGTTGACTGTATTCCCAAAGAACTATGATAATATCAGGTAACCTTAACATTATATCTCCAAATAGATCTCTACATGTGTCATTTTGAATCTTTTAAGCTGATTATGTTATATTTGCATATTTTTCTATATCATGTACATTAAAAAACTGAAACATAAAACTCCTACACCGAATAATTACTGTGATTTTTTTTATACTGTAACTAGAGTCCAGATTTGTCTCTTCATGTACTACTTCTACATGAAGAGACTGACTTTTTACTTTTAGGCCCAAATGAAAGTATAAAAATAATTTAGTGAAATTATTTTAGAATTTTCACACAATCTTCTCATTAATATTGTGTTGATTGATAATCTCATTCATTCCACAATTGTTAATATGTACTTGAGAAATGACTTAAGTAAGAATAGCTCATTGTTTGGGTCAGGCAGAAATTCACAATTATTTAGTACTGTCTTTCATTTTACATAACTATATTTAGCTAATGAATGTGATCACTCAAAAGCACATAGCCACTTTCTTTCTCAATACCTTGCCTCCTTTGCCAGAGTTGACTACTTATAAAATATCCATTTATAAAACACATATTTTAAAAAACGAACTTTATCTTCCATACATTTTGTAAGTAAATTTTATCAAAAATGAACAGATTTTTGCTTCAGACCTGGAAAAGTATATGCATACTCTTCTGGACATTCTTTCATTCAATTCATATTATCTCATGGGAGAAGAGAAGGGTATGGATGGAAAAATCTAGATAAAACATATGTGGTTTTATATGAAGATAACTGGAAGCCTTTGTGTACTTAATTGAAAGGTTAAGGCCATTGGCATCAAAGGCCATTCATGACCAAGGTAGCTGATTTAGTGCTATGTGCTGTAGCCAGCCGTTAATTACTGTGTTCAGTCACTAAGTTCTTTTAGATAGCGTAGCATGGGATATGTTACTTATAAGATACAAATCAAATAGAATAGAGCAATAAAATGTACAACCAGTTAAAACCCTACAAACTGAACGAATCTGTACAATATACATTCCAAATGAAATCCTAAAAATAAAGCATGACAGATCCTCTCAGAAGTGTGTTTCATTTCAGCTGCAGTTTTAAACATGTTCCTGAAATTTGTATTTTCAAAAATATTAAGAGTACTACAAGCTATTTTTAATTTAAACATAAGAATTAATTATTAGTATTATTTGAAGAATATGACAAAATGTAATTTAAGTTCAGTCTTTTCTGTATTTATCTTCAAATTGAATTAGGCATCTTGCATTGTATGGCTGGTTATTGTGACAAGTTATATCAGAGTTTCAAAAAGCTCAATTCAAAGAAGCCCTAACTGACTTATAATCCATGTTCTATATATGTGTCGGTTTTATTCATTTGCTTGAAGCAAAAGTCTGAACAACTTTTCCAATTCTACATGCTGTACATGTTGTTAAATGAAAAAAGGTATAATAACAATTTTGCATTTTAGGAGTCAGAAGAATTATGGGCATTTTTAAAATGGCATTCTCCATTACTCTTCTAAAATTGAGTTCCTAAACTTTATTGTTTGGATGCAAAGTTTATGTTACCTAAATGCTTACCTGCTTTGTTGACTTCATCTTTCAATTTATTTCAAAATTGGCATTTGGAATGTTTCTTGCAGACATTATTAGTATCTCAGAAGCAAAGAACTGTAAATGTTTTGTGAATCTTAGAACAAAATATAATGAAACAAATTTAACTCGGAAACAAAATGTCAGTAATCATATAGTACTTAAAACTCTGCTCTAGTTATGAAGCAACATTTTTGCATTTTTGCTAGTGTACTGTGTTTTGCATCTGGAAAATGTCAATTCTGTGACAAATGGGACAGACAAATAAAGCTAAGGTCAGAAAAACATATAATTAAATCCTAGTGCTATGACAATGTGCCTTGCAACGTTGAGATAACTTAGTAGGTATTATTAACAACCCACATACACAGCTTACTTATTTTACACAGTTTGATAAAATGAGAATAGAATGCCCATTGCTAAAACCCCTTCTATAGAGTAATTCTTAATTTAAAAAAAATAAAAATTATGCCTGGAAAGACAACGCAGCAGTTAAGAGCACCCACTGGTATCCCAAAGGTCCTGAGTTCAGTTCCCAACATGCATTCAATGGTTCACAACCAGCTGTAACTCTACTCTTAGGAATCTGTTGCCCGTTTTTGGCTCCAATGGAAACTACAAACATGTGACAGACACTATTTCTCACAAATATAGACCAAAGTAAAATGAAATAAATCCATCAAAAAACGATTGATCTCTCATATACCTCTCACTAAAATGCTTCTTTAACATGATATATTTTATTTTAAAAATGTAGAAAATATAAGAAAAACTTATTTTATGTTACAAAATTTATACAGAATATACTCATTAGATGATCACTAAATCTTTTTCAGTTGGCCCTTACTTTTTTCATCATCAAACTATACCCATGACATTGAATCTACATTTTTTATTTATTATACTTTTTTTAAAAAAATACCAATTCAAGTTCCCACTGCATGCCCTCCTCCCACTCCCTCCACACACCCTCCTACCTCACCCCCATCTAATGCTCAGAGAGGGTAAGGCACATTGCTTTGTCGAAGGTCCAAGGCCCTCCCTACTATATCTAGGATGAGCAAGGTATACATCCAAAGAGAATAGGACCCCAAAAAGCCAGTACATGCAGTAGGGATAAATCCTGATGCCACTGCCAGTGGCCTCTCAGTCTGCCCCAGCCGTGCAACTGATATTCAGAGGGACTAGTTTGTCCCTATGTTTGTTCCTTCTCAGTCCAGTTCCTTCTCAGGTGAGCTCCCATTAGCTCTGGTAAACTTTTTCAGTCGGTGAACACATCATGGCCTTGATCTCCTTGCTCATATTCTCACTCCTTCCACTCTTCAACTGGACTTTGCGAGCTCGGCCCAGTGTTTCTACGTGGGTCTCTGCCTCTGTTTCCATCAGTTACTGGATGAAGGTTCTATGGTGATATTTAAGATAGTTATCAAGCTGACAACAGGACAAGTCAAGATTGGGCCCTCTCTCCTCTACTGCTTAGGGTCTTAGGCGGGATCATTCTTGTGGATTCCTGGAAATTTCTCTAGAGCCAGGTTTCTCCTAACCCTATAATGGCTCCCTCAATCAAAAAAAATTTCTTTCCTCGCTCTTATCTCTGTCCTTCCTCCATCTTGACTATCCCATTCCTTCAAGTTTGCCTCAACCCTCCCCTTCTCCCCTCATCTTCCCCTTCTAGCCTCCTTTCTCTCCCCACCCTCATGCTCCCAATTTTGTCAGGTGATCTTGTCTGATTCCAATTTCCAGGTGGGTCTAGATATGTTTTTCTTTGGATTAACCTTATTACTTAGCTTCTCTTGGATCAGGATTAGCCTTTCTAGGTTCAATGTCCTTTGTTTATAGCTAGTATTCACTTATGAATGAGTACATACCATATTCATGTTTTTGGGTCTGAGTCACTTCACTCAGGGTAGTGTTTTCTAATTCTATCCATTTTCATGCAAAATTCAAGATGTAGTTGTTTTTTACTGGTGAGTAGTACTTAAATGTGTAAATGGCACACATTTTCTTTATCCATTCTTCAGTTGAAGGACATTTAGAAATTGAAGAAGATACTAGAAAATTGAATATACATTTTCAACATGTATCAATTTGAATATCTCATTTTCACATGAAATTCACCCTTAATTTGTGCCCTTTAATTTTTTTGATATTTTTTGTAATAAACCACTTCTTCCTTTCCCTATAAAACAACAGGGTTTACACTTACTAGTTGCCTTCAATAAACAATAGAATAAAAAGTAATTTATGGGTTGTTTTAGAGTAGATCCTCTAAAGGTCAAATGAACAAGTTAATTTGTCTCTATATCTGGTAACCAAATGCTCTTCACATTTCCAACTCCTTTCAGCTTTGTTGACAGAAACATACTTCTCTCTCTTGGACTGGTTCCACTCTCTATTAGCAGAGTTCCTTGGCAGGCATTACATAACTCTGGCATCTCTAACATCTTGGAGACTCCAATCTATCCAGGCTTCTCCATAGCAGCTTGAAACAATGACCTCTCTAGGCCTATATTAAGGGACACCCATGACACACATCTGGCCTTAGAGGCTTTCTTTATTCACAGGATTCCATAAATCCTTTCTTCTATCCTTGAATCTAAATCCACAACTGCATGAACAAATTGGACAAATTTTGCTGCTTGCTGGGGCTGGAACATGGCCCACTCAGTCAGTTCCATATTTACCAGCTTTCTGTTTTCTATGGTTTCCTTCACTGACCTAGCTTGGCTATCTTGCAACTTGCTCTGTAGAAAAGGATGGCCTTGAACTCAGAGATGTTTCAACTACATTTTTATGAGCCTTTTGTTTTCAATGATTACCATCAATGCTTAAGATTGGCTGTTCGGGAATCTGCACTGTAACCAAGCTGGCCTTCCAAGCTCTAAGCTTTTCTTTATTTCTTTTTTACAAGTTAGAAATTTAGCATGGTGGATTTTTGCCCTGTGATAATTACTCCCTTTATTTAACTATTTATTTATCTATCATCTGTTATCTATCTATCTATCTATCTATCTATCTATCTATTTATCTATCACCTACCTATCTATCTTACATTCCTTACTGCAGTTTCCCTCCCTCTTCTCCTCCCATTCACTTCCCTACCTTTCTCCACTACCCAAATCCACTTCTGCACTGTTGGGTTTTTCTATGGGTATCAAAACATGGCATATCATGTTGTGGTAAGAACAAGTACTGAAGCAACACTTAAATAGTTGAATTTATTTTCTAATCTACTGCCCCAAGGTCCATAGTCCCTCAAATAAAAGCATGGTTAGGTTTATTAAGCAATATTCTAATCCCTGGAATCAACTTCTAGTTTTAGTTAGGGTTTATGTTTCTATGAAGAGATATCATGACCATGTAAACTCTTATGAAAGAAAAACACTTAGCTTGGGTAGCTTACATTTTCGGAGGTTTAGCCAACTAGCAACATGGTACAACATGGTGTGCAGGCAGACATGGTACTGGAGAAGGATCTGAGAGCTGTTGATCTTGATCAGCAGGCAATAAGGAGTAAACTGTGTGTCACACTGAGTGAAGCAAAGGAGACTCAAAGCCCACCCCCACAGTGAAACACTTCCTCAACCAAGGCCATACCTACTTTAATAACGCCATAGGTCCTAAGAGTGACGTTACCTATGAGCTTAAAGGGGCAATTACAGTCAAACTACTTCAATACTCAGGAGATTTTTTTTCTCTTTAATTCTGTTTATTATTACCAAAACTTTTTTCCTTGTTGATTTACCATTATATGATACAAAATTCTTATATTTGTGTTGGACTAACTTCATATGCATTCTCTCAAAAGTTGATCCTTGCTTTCTTGGCTTCAGTTTTCAACTTTTTATGATTTTCTATATAATTTTATGTTAATTGCTATTATAATTTTAAGTAGTATTTTAATCGTTTGATTGATATATCTCTCAATAACCTGTTATAATATTTAGTAACAGATTTATTTTACCTAAAATACCTACAGTCCCTTTTCATAATGGATTTACAATGGCAAACCTATATGGAAATGAAAGAAAAAGGAGGAAAGTAGGCAGAAAATACATAGAGTAGGAAAAAGTCATGGTAAAGTCTAAAATTATTATGATTATATATACAAAAATAACAGAATATGTGAACTATGAGCATAAGATATTTACATATGTTTACTGACTCCAAAGAAACGGGTGGCTTTTTTTTTCTTCATTTATTGTCATATAACAGCTCCCAAACCCTAGCCAGTTTGCAAGATGTCCATTTTGGTATTTAATTCTGAATCTTTCCCCTCATATCTGGACTTGAATTTAAAGGCTTCTTTTACCAAATTCTGTCTCTCATTTGTCTGACAGCAGCTGTTAAACAAACAAAACCCCTTTGGAGTCCATTGACAATACAATAGAGAAGAAAAAGGAAACAATGTAATTGTCTGACACAAAAAAAGTAAAACAAAAAAAAAAGAAAATATGCAGAGTGCAATTTGAAGTAAATTGATTTGAAAAGAAGAAAACGTTCTCGTTTCAATCTATATGCACTCATTTCAATGTTGTGGCTGCCAGGGGCTGAAAGGAGGTGGTCAACAAGTCGAGTATGCTTTAGAGTTTTCAGATTTCTAGAGGGATGATAAGAATTGGATATCAAGAAGTTAGTAGGGAGATGACAGAGTAGGTGGCACTAAAAGTCTAATATTTGGTAGACATACACACACACCAGCATCAAATGTATCACAATTTTGGAAAATACTTGATGCTACATAACCACCAAGCATATGATAGATTGAAACTTGCAGCCTAAACCTTGTGAGAAAAAGTTGTGCCATATTAACTTAGCTTTTCTCATTAATCCTCTTAACTATTTTAGCTATGTTCTTGAGAATTGTTACTCAATGTACCAGTGGGTCGAATGCTTGAGAGGTACCATAGTGTTTATTGTCTTCCTAAACTGTTTTACTGTGCAAAATGTCTGAGATGGTCCTAAAGTATTTATGCAATGAATATAGCCTCATTTCTCCTTAACTGGTTTCTTTCTGGGTGGAAAAGTAGCTATAGTAGGGTATTCTTTTTGTTTGTTTGTTTGTTTGTTTTGTTTTTAGAGACAGGGTTTTTCTATAGCTTTGGAGCCTGTCCTGGAACTAGCTCTTGTAGCCCAGTCTGGCCTCAAACTCACAGGGCCTCTGCCTCCTAAATGCTGGGATTAAAGGTGTGCACCACATCCGCACGGCTTATAGCAGAATATTCTTATGAACACTAGACAACAATGAAACAATCCTCTTTCCATCGCACAAGTACATTGACATGAGAGTGAACAGTAGAAATGATGAAAACTGCAGAGAGAGTGGAACATTAAGAAGATACCTAAAGAATATGAGGGTTTTGCACACCCTTTGTCCATAAAAGAATGAAGAAACCAGAACTTTTCGCAAAGCAAAACAAAACAAACAAACAAACAAAAAAAAACATTGTGTTAATACAACCTTGATCTCCTGAAGGTCACAGAGAATAATTATGCAAATGTTTATACAAGGTGCCCAAATGTCCTACATAAACACATAAACACTGTGGAGCAAACCACAGGACCCTCTAGAAAGACAAGAGAGAGATTCTTGTCTGTTTTCCTAATACTTTAAAGAAATCTATGTCTAGTGGTTAGCCAGTGAAAGGTAACAGGGCACACTGGAGGTCAACAACAGTAATGGGCAAAAGCTTTGCAAAATTAGCTTGAATTTATTATTAAATAAATAGCATTCAATGGTCAGCAACCAAAATGAACTAAGAAATAGAACAATTTGATTCCCTATTATAATAACTTAAACTCCCCAGTCTTTTTTAATACAAATTAGGAAATATATATAAAATCAAAGTTCATCTTAGGATTGAAGAAATTTAAAACATGTTTCCCCTAAGAAGTACAGATGTTGCATTTATTGGATGAATATAATAAACTTGCAATTGTAAATATATTCAAAGAAGCAAAGAAGGGAAGAGAATGGAGTCCTGCAAATATTACTAAAGCATTAACACTTATAGGAATCAATAAAAATTTCTGAGTTAAAAAGTACAATTAGAGAAATTTTTAAAAAATGAAGCAAATTTTTACAAAATGATTTAAAGGAACAGAGGGAAAAAAGTTGAAAGTTGAAACTGAAATATTAACAGAAATTTCCCAGCAGAAGGGCCGCAGAAAAAGAAAAAGGCCTAATAGAGCTATGCCACAATATCAAGTATATATGATGAAAATATGTTAGCAAAATTGAATAAAGAGGTAAAGAAATGTTATTATGTTTTAATGAGCTAATAGTCTTAATTCAAATAAAATTCCTGTAACTTTAAGATATTTGTTAAAATATTGATAATAACTATTCAGATAGCAATTAAAGATATGCCCATAAATGGTACAGGAGAATTGTCTGTATTCAGTCAATCATGTTTTAAATAAATGCTGATTGGCCAGGCAGGTAGTATAGGCAGGAAAACCAGAAAGGAAGTAGAGGTGAGAACAGGAGAATTTGGGAAGCAGGAAGCTTCCCTGGCATTCCTGTGCAGTCCATCTGTGAAGCAGGATGTAAGCTGCCTCGCTGAGAAAAGGTACCGGCCATATGGCTGGCATGGATGGGAACAATGGGTTAATATAAGTTAAGGAGCTGGTAGGAAGACTGAGCTAATGGGCCAATCAGTTTATAATCTTATGGAGACCTCTGTGTGATTTTCTTTGGGGCTTGCTGGCTGCAGGGTACCGGGCAGGACAGTAACCCCAACAAGCCAGCCCTCATGATACACATAACTAAATTGCAAAACATATTATACAATAAAAACATTCACTTACAAAAGATAGCTATACTTGAAAATTTGAATGCAAAAATATAGAAAAATAGGAACATGACAGAAAATCTTCTATGTCTTGACTTATTTTATTTTATTATTTTCAATTTAAAATAACATTGTTCAAAATATTTTGATCACAGTTCATCCTGTGGGTACAGAAGATTGTTGTTAGGCGATGGGTTTTGCTATGTATTTTTAGCAGAACAATAGCATTTGAATTCCTGTAGGACCATAACCTATCTAGTCTCATGATGGTGACCACCAATACAGTAACTAGAGTACATATTTCCTGTGAAACAAAGAGATCACTGTTGCTACTTGAATTTGTTGACATGAATTAGCAGAGACATAATGTAATGAAAGGAAATTGGAGATATTTTTTATTCATTTTTATTACTTTATTGTATTTTTTATTTATTTTACATTCCAACACAGTTCTCCATTATATCCCTCTCCTGCACCTCACCTCCAGCCCAACCCCCATCCACTTCTCCCTGGACTCACCTAGGGAGTTCACAAAGTCTAGCACATGAATTTGGAGGAGGATGAAACCCCTTCCGCTTCTATTAAGGTTAAGCACAGCATCCTGAGATATTTAAGGAATTTTAAATAGTAATAAATGTGGAAAAAACACAGGACAAAAACAGTGAATATTCTACTATTCACAATAGTGAAATAGTAAAAATTATTATTAAAACTATTATATTATTGAAAGATAGTAAGAATGGTTAGTGAGCTAAAAGGTCAAATAAATTTCACAGAAAATAAATTTTAGCAAACTTTTCATGAAAGAAATTGAAAAACTCTGTATTGTAATAAAGGAAAACTCACAGTATATAATAAACGGATGGCCTAAAGTGTCAGTAAAAAATTGAAAAAGAGTTTAAAATCCAAATGAGAGCTAAGAATGTTAATAGAGCAAGTTCCAGAAGTAAATAACTGTAAGTAATCAAGCTGACTGAATTTTGAAAATGAAGAATGGTGGGTTTTGGTCAAAAAAAATGAGAGAAAGTAGCAGTTTTGCACATAGTTTTGAATGACTAGGACACAACATTTCATTGACTTTAGGTAAGATAGTTTAAAAAAAATCAAATGGTACAGTTACTGTTAAGATTATTTTAAAAATAAACAAATACAATGCACAAAGCTCTGGGGACATAGAGAATTTATCATAGATATAAAATGATGGACCAGGAAGTAAACAGAAGTCCTGGGCACGACTGAACTAAGGAAAAGTTGCCTGAACATAGGAAAATAGGTTTAAAGAATTTGTTCTAGTCAGAATACAGGATTTCAGAAGGTAAACTTTGCAGTTATAAATGTTCTGATTGATGATGAAAATGAGGTAGAATTTCTTAGTGGTTAATGAAAGAAAAATAACACTAGTAAGTACTTTCTGACTCTAGATGATATATATGAATATGAATATATATATATATGAATGCAAGGTATTGCAAAAAGTAACTTTAAGAACAAAATTGTTCTAGGATAATAAAGTCCAATGAAATGATATGACAATCACCCTAATGCTTCAACAAGTTGTGTAAAGTATGTTATAGAGTAGACACCCAGTCCCTTGGAAACAAAGACTTTCTAGTATCCAGGCAGAAATGTGCCCTTTGAGAATGAGTTGTAAATGTCCAAAGTGAGCAAAAGTCTGGTTTTTAGATTGAATTAACCAAGCAGATGCAGACAGGATTAGTTACTTTTGTAGTAAATTGAATGAAGGCTGTTGAATTAGCTTTCAATGACTGTGAAAATTATACATATATATATATATATACATATACACACATATATACGTATATATGTATATGTATGTGTGTGTATGTGTGTGTATATACACACACACACATGTATATATATATATATATATGTATATATATATATATATATATATATATATATATATAAACCTATAAGGAGAAACAACCCATGGCTAACAGTTTCAGAAGAGTCAGTACATGGTTGTTACCCATTGTTTCCTTGTTGTGGTGAGAAAGATACATAGCAATATGTTGGGAAGCAAATACTGGAGAACATGTTCATGTCACAATAATTAAGGAGGAAAATGAGATTGGAGAGGAAAGTTCCAGTCTCACTATTCTTTCAAAGGCACAGCCTCAATAGCTTCCTTACATCACTTCCAAAAGGATGTTTGTACTGACTCCCAATAATATCACAGGGTCATGGGCAATCACTTGATTTATGGGTCTTTAAAAAATTGCAAATCAATTTCTCTCCATCAATGGGCAACTATGATTTTAGGATACAAAAAGGTATCATGGTTTAATACCTTTACTGTTACCTTAGTCATGTCATCTCTAGAACGTAAGTTGCATTCAGAACAATATATAAATTTCAATTCTCATCTTTCTACCGGGATGACTTGACCATGATTGCTACAACCATTGATTTTCATATATGCCCAGGGTCAGTTGTATTTATTTTAAAGTCAATTATAATTTTGTGTACTAATACAGTTACTGAATAAAGAATCTAAATCAAAATATGCTTTTGCTGATTATAACTAACATGATGGAAACTATTACAGAATTTTGAATACAAAATATATAAAAAGTAATTGTAAGTTATTTGGAACTATTCAATAATAATTTTGGATGTTTCACAAATTTATTAAAACTCTTGCTCTAATTTAAAGACTGATACTTGCCACAAGCATTTCTTTTACAATAATAAATTATATAATAATAATACTATAATCAGAATTCAAATCAACTTCCTTATATTTAAAAATGTACTAACACTATACTAAAAGATAAGCAATTAGAAAACATACTAAGTAATAAGTAATTAAAAATTCATTTGTTTAAGTAAAATGCCTATAATGTATGCTAATTATGAATAGTAATGCACCTCTTTCCTTGGCTTTTTATAACAGAGTGCATTGACTTTCTGTGTTGGATGAGAAGAGCTTGTCTCATTAACTGCTGAGTAGAGAGAAGAGGAGGAATTGAGGGAGGTTCATCTGCTTCCCCTGTAGAAGCAGAGATAAAATGCTGAGCAAGTTACCTCAAGGCTTCACACAGAATTTTGATCGATAGATACTTGATGAATGAAAGCACAGCTTAGAATTTAACTCGCATACTATTGCACGACACTAATGGGTTTTAGCAAGTGTGATTGTGTTTAGAAGGATTAGTTTGTCTTATGTAGTGAATAATACATTTTAGGAATGACAAGGTGGGTGGGCAGAAAATGAAGGAGACTATTATAAATACTCCAGTGAGATCCAATTAGGAATAAACCCAATTAAATTTAGTACAGCTTCATCTCATACATCATACACTTAACTCATATTTGTCATGTAGCTATAATTTACCATGTTGTGGAGTGGGCATCAAGAGTTTAACAGGGGAACCAGATAACATGAATCATGTTTTCATGTAACTTCTGCCCAGGGTTAAATTTAGATAAAATTAAAGCTGTAATGCTGCTACATATCATGATGGGCAAGGGTTGGTTTGCTATGGATATGTACAGAAGTATCGGCAGGACCAAGGTAAGGACAGGAGCCTTTTCAGGAAGAAATGAAATTTAAGATAAAATTTAAGGATGGAATCGAATGTAACTAATGATGTGAATTTAGAATGAAGGATCTGCTAGGCAATGACTGGTTAGAAACTCTAAGACAAGAAAAAGAAAATGATAACATTAGCAGAATGAGGTGTGCAAGGTTCTCAATTTGAATAAGAGGTAGGGGCCAGATAGTGAAAACTACAATAAGATTAACTATGTAGTGAGGCTCTAGTATAATGGGCAACAGGAGATATTAAAGTAATTAAAATAAGTATTTCTTGGAATGAATTTTGATTTATAGTTTCTCTATTAAGAGAAAAATGCATTAAAATATAGCAAGAGGATAATCCATCAATATACAGTCAATACCTATAATTAGGGTTACTACAGACTGTTACTTAAACTGAAATATTATTATAGAGTAAAAAAACCCTTAATAATGTGGATAACATTCATCATTTGTTGTGTATTTAGAGATGTGGCAAGTGCTTTAAAATTTTTCATAAATCCTCAAAATGTCCTATGTTAGAATCATTGGTGTAAGAAACTTTTATTGGCGATGGCACTGAAACATAAAGACAACAATTAACATTCCTATGATAATAAGAGATAAGAATGCTATTGATATTTTTGTAGGAATATTCAACAAATCTCTATGAAGAATTTAATGCTAATGAAATTAGTGAAAAAACTGAATTCAGTGATACTGTCAGTTGTGTCAGAAACAACCTCAGAAATTATGATTACATTGATAGAGTAAGGGTTTACCAGGGAAATGTCCATGTTCCCATCAAAGCTATGATGGGATCCACAGCGCAAAACTTCTTCAAAGAATCTCAGCATCAGAATTTCCTCTGGTCTATAGGATAGAGGTGAGCTGATACTAACAAGTATTTCCAAAGGCACAGAAAGTCAGCTACTCCTTGTATCTGTCATTACATTGTTTTTCTATCATTGAAAGGAATGGAAATGATCTGAAGACATTCAGATGTTCATGGCCATGAAAGATTTTTAAAATGATAAAGAGAGAGAGAGAGAGAGTACATATATATATATATATATATATATATATATGAAATAGCATATATATCATATATATGTTTATTTTCAGTCTTGCAGAGGTGCTTTATGAATTGAATTTCAGGGATCAAATAGACATAAGTACAACAGAGTTTGAAAAATATAGTTTTTAAATTCATTTCTTTTGTTTTTGAAATTATAATATAATCACATCATTTATCCCTTCCCTTTCTTCCATCCACAATTTGTGTTATACCCCTTTTTATACTCTTTCGAATTTCTGGCCCCTTTCCATTAATTTATATTATGTATGCGTGTGTATGTGTGTGTGTGTGTGTGTGTGTGTGTGTGTGTGTGTGTGTAGTAGTAGTAGTAGTAGTTTGAAAGAAAATGGCCCTCAAAGGGAGTGGCACTACTAGGCCATGTGGCCTTGTGGAAGAAGTGTGTCACTGTGGAAGTGGTCTTTGAGATTACTTGCTCAAGCTCCCCTCAGAGTGACAATCAGTTAGCTTCCTGGTTCCTCTTAGTCAAACTATAAGCCTCTTAGCTCCAGCCCTTCATCTGCCTGCATGCAACTGTACTCCCCACCTAGATGATAATATACTAAACCTCTGAAACTGTAAGTGAACCAGCTCAGTCAAATGCTTTTATTTAGAAGAATTGCCATAGTCATGGTGTATCATCACAGCAATAAAATCCTAACTATATATGTATATATATATGTATATATACATATATATACAGGTATAAGATATATGTTATATATGTGTATATATGACACAGGTGTATTATATGTATATATATATATGACAGAGATGTCTTATATATGCATATATATTTAAGACACAGATGTTTTTATATGTGTATACATATGTCTTATATATTATTCCTAAATATAACTAGATATTCTTCTGTATAATGTTACTTATATGTATGTTTCCAGGTCTATTTAATATTGAATAACTAAATTGTGTGTTTCTTCTGTAAGGAAAACTAAAGTTTTGATTGTGCAATCTAGGGGCAGAAGGGAGTTAGAAAGAAGGAATGGGAGGAGAGGATGGAGAGGAAACTGCATTTGGAAGTAAAATAAATAAATTTGATTAATAATAATTAAAAGAATGTACAGAAAAAGCCCTTAGTAAACCAATCCACAAGAGGGGAGTAGTAGAAGTTGCCCAGAAGAATATTATAGCAGCCCAATTAAAGCTAATTATGCTTTGAACTACAATAGTAAAAATGAATTTGATTGGAAGGGTTTAGAATGTATTTAGGAGATAAAATTAACAAGGTCTAGTGCTACAGTTGAATGAGGTGTGAGAAAGGAAGAGACATATCAATGTTAAGATTAAGATTTTAGCCAAACAAATGGAAAATTTAGACTTGACATTCTTTGAGGTGAAGACAATGGAGACGCGGCAGCTTTAAAGTAAAAGAAGGAGGGGAACATAGGATTTAAATTTTATTACACTGGGGAGCTATCTTTTTAAATATACAAGTACATATTTAAGAAAAAATATCCAAAGTTCAGTGTGAATTTAGCTAAATATCTACATTTAGAAGATGTCATTTCCTAGAGTTTTGACATTTCATTGTCCAAACAAAATAACTTTGTGAATATTTAGATTGTATACTTTTAAAATACAGTTTTATTTCTTTTAGAATCAGCCAGTTGTTACTATAACAATAGTATAATATTCTCTCCCATACTTAAGTGATGAGCTAGTGAATGATTGATACATGTGAGTGACATGTAGAACCATCTCCCACTAAAATGAATGTAAATCTCTTAACATGTCATTGTTGATAGATTTTACTGTCCAGGATCATATACAGAGCATGACCACCTGACATCATTAAAATCTAGCAAATGTAGTCAAAGATTTAACATGTCTTGGAACAGGATAAGTAAGGGAAGGTGACAGAGTTAATGTTTCAAAGAGAGAATTGAGTGAGAAGCCAATGCAAACCCCGAATTCTGACAAAGAATTAAGAAAAAAGCAACAAGCAAGAGCTATACTGGAATGTGCACATTGTTTTGCAGTTGTTATTAAAGGAGAGGGCTGGCTATCACCCCTTATGATACACTGAAACATTATTCCAGTTACAAGCTGTCTATCCTTTGTGCATCTAATATGTAAAATAATAAAGATTAAAAGAATTTGTAGGAGATAATATGTTCCAAAGTTCACAGGTCGTACTGTTTCCCTCTGTGCTCTGTTGCTTTGATTCTATTGCTTTTTCCTCTCCTCACAGCATTATTTATTCAATCTGTTTAGTTTGCTTTACAGGCTGTGGCAGCGTCCACAGGGTGGACCTATTGAACCAAGCCGTAATAGATGTAATACATCAATACATTTGAGCTGAACAGCTTTAATTAGGCCTTCCCGGTCATTTCATCAATTCAGTTGAGTACCATTGGGATTTGGATAACACCGAGCCTCCTGCCGAGCATGAGAATTACAGCACTTCAGCAAGGCTCCACCAGTCACAGTGCAAGGTGAGGCAATCAACTATAATTCACACAGGGAAGTGCCCAGTGCCCAACCCATAAACTTAGTCTTACAGTAATATCTTTGAAATCCTAAAGCCTCTAAATTCAAGTGTCAATTCACAATGTAAAATGCCTTAAACCTCTCAAACTGACACAAAGCTTTGCTTTTTTTTTTTTATTTTTCCCGACTCAATAAAAGAACAGGATTTCTTTGCTGTCAACATAAACATGCAATCAAGTTACCACTTCTGTCGTGATTAGGTTGATGGACAAGACACAAGAGTTTGCAAAACCTAATTCTAGATATAAAATAATGGAAAGAATAGAAGTTTATAGTACTTGTTTTTTTTTTCTTCTGTTTCATTTGAGAGTCTCACCCTGTATCCCAGGCAAGGCTGAAGCTACAGCCATGAACCTGTCTCAGTCTTAAAAGTGACTTTTATTACAAATGTGAGCCACTACTCTCACCTAACATACTTACCTTTGGATCACTGTACTTATCTCCCATAGACCAGAATAGATATGCTGAATGTAACCTGCTAGAAAAAAGTCCATACAAATGAGCAGCCTATTGATATAAAGCACTTATAGCTGGCTGGAAAAGGCAAGACAGTTTACAGGCAATTTTGGCATACCTCATTACTAGCTTCCACATTCACAATAGCACACTAGCCAGAATAGCTGGACTAAATCCAGATTTAAAGAAGAGTATATTTATGCCAAAGGGTATTGAAATGTCAATATGCTTCCCTTTGTACATGATGGATTCAACATAAAGATAAAACCTTGTCAGGTAACTCAATATGAAGGTACAGTGGGAAACACCACTCTATGCTGAACATAGAAAGTCCCCATTTTGTTCACTAAAAAATTTAGAAGATTAGATTTTGAGGGGAGAAGGTGTTGGGCCAAAAGAATTAAACAGGGGACTTCAATTTGCCAAATGTCAGAAGTAAATTAATAGATTAAATGGGAGCCGCCCAACCCCCACCCCTTTTTGAAAAATACTGCAAAGGGTCTACCAGTTCCAGCAAGGGTTTCTTCTTTTCCCATGTTACAGAGTTAATTTCCCCAGAATGGAAGCCTGGCTATACTGTGGCCAAACTGTTAGAACTCTGAGGCCTCTGCCTCTCTCATGCAGAATTTTGAATCAAGTTGTCCCCAAGCCTCAGAGTTGTCTGTGAATGTTTAAAATCTTGTCTCCATACTGAAAAAACAATAGGAAAGTAATGCTGCTTTAAAAATATAACCTTACTAAAACTGTTGTAATACAAAATTTAAAAAATATAAGAAAAATAAGCAAAATTAGAAGAGGGGAGTAGCGGAGGTCTTGGTGTTGTATTACTTCAAAAAGCTAAGCATGCTGCTATGAGCTCAGAGAATAATGCCACATACATTTAGAATAATACTAGCCATCATATAGGTTAATTTGAAATCTACTTCCTTTCAGCTACAGACAAGAAAACCTAATTTGCCTTAATTGTGCCGTGTTCCAGTTGGCCATTTAGAGATTGCTTTCTAATCTAGATGCTTTTACAGGTAGCACATCTTTTATTTTATATGGAGTTCTTTTTCTTATTTGCCATCAGTAACCCCTAGAATGTTTTTAACATGGCATTATTATTTTTGGAAATTGTAAAAAAGGTGGTGTAATTATGCAGACAGAACTATTTGAATATTTAACTTTCCACATTATGCAACTCCACATTATTGACATTTTTCATCATTCAAAATGTCCATAAAGTAGGAAAGTATGTGAGAATTTAAGGGATGCATGGGGTGTACTGTGTGCACGTTGAGCACAGCTCTAAATCTTGTCTAAGGGAGGGAGGAGCCACAGTAATGAAGGTGTGTACCCTGAAGTGAGTCTTGACAGTGGAGCTATGTCCTTAACAATAAGTAAGTTGGTGCTCGTTTGGACATCACACTGTGTTAACATAAACATGAATGCCACGGGTCAACTACAGAATGAAGTTCGTGATACAACCAAGATGTAAGAAGCACAGAACATACATTCTGCTTCTCCCAGTGTAATATTGCATACTGTTTACAATAAACACTTGCAAAAGAAGTATGCTCAGAAACAATTACTAAAACACTGTAGATTTCATATGTAAAATAAAATCCAATAATCATGATTAATAAGTATTATATATTATACACAATTTAATATTCTGTACCTTTACAAATCTAAAAGAAACATATGTTGAGCCAAATAGCCCCATATCAAACAAGTTACATGCTGTGGGCATCAACATTTCAATGTGTATATGATGTTTATGCTACAGGGCCTTTTTGCCAACAGGATTATCTACATGGTACAATGTAATTTGTAACACTGTTGTATGTTATATGTTGATGTATACATATACACATATACATACATACATACATTAAGGATGGCTCACGTAAAGTTTCAGGGCCAGTCCACTATGATCATTACAGGGCATGTGGCAGCACTCAGGAAGATAGGTTGCTGGAGCTCAATGACCTTTAACTCAGAGACAATAGGAAGTCAAACCGACTGTAACACTGAGTGAAGTGTAACAAAGGAGACCTCAAAGCCACCCCCACAGTGACACACTTTCTCCAACAATGCCACACCTCCTAATAGTGCCATTACCTCTGGGGGCTATTCTCTTTGAAACCACCACTTTGCACTCACTGGTACCCAAAGGTTTATAGTCATATCATAAATGCAATAATGCATTCAGTCCAACTTAAAAAGTTCCCAGAGTTTATAACAGTCTCAAACTTGTTTCAAAGTCCAAAGTTCTGTGGAGGCCCCAAAAATGTGAGCCTATTCCACCTTGTCTGGAGGTCAGAGAGTTTGAGGTTTCTCAAAGTTGTTAACAGCAACTGTGGCTACACACCCTGTCCTAACGTGTGGTTACTTGGTGGGTGTTTTGGACATTAAGATGGTCCACACAGGTAGATCCACTCCACTCTGACCAAAGCTCAGAGAATTTAAGCATACTTCTGTTCCTTGTAGGAGATTTGACTAGGAGCTTTGGCTGCCTTCAAGATATTTGGTCCAGGATGGGCCATCTGCCTAAACAACCTAATGGTTTTTATCATGAATTAATGGCTTGATGTCTCAAAGTATTGAAACAAGATGTCCTATTATCATGTTAAAGCAGTCTTTTGTCTTTTTTCCCTTTTCATATTGGAGTATAAAAGTGTATGGAAAATTAAATGAGGGCAGACTCAGAAGTCAGAACTCAGTATGCATGAGACTGATTTGCCCTCCTGATACTATCTTATGTCTCTGTGATTCTCTTTTTTTATTCCTCCTTTATAACATCTAATCCTCATGTCCCTTCCCTCAAATGTACAAAACTTCTAGTAATCCCAAAATCGTGGCCACTGACATGACAACCCAACATGGCACGGCTTACAACAAATGCAGCCCAATATGGCAGCTCGTGACAAAAGTTAAAAGTTTTTTCTGAGATGCATGACAATCTCTTAACTGTAATCACCTGTAAAACTGTAAAAAATAAAAATCCAATAGCTGACCACACAATTCCAACATATAATGGCACAGGATATACATTACGATTCCAAAATGCAGGAAAGGGAGCATAATAAGGAAATGCTGGACAAACTTGAATCTCCATATCTGATGTTAAAATGTTCTCCACAACTCCAATTCAACTCAGCATTTTTGCAACACATTTCTTTCTTTTGGCTGGTTCTACTCCCTTTTAGCAACTCTCCTCCGCAG
>JAQHUG010000142.1:1885402-1897741 GCA_028555095.1 Dicrostonyx torquatus
TTCTAGGTGTCTTAGTTATACTTGTGGATTCCTGGTAATTTGCCTCGTACGAGGTTTCTCCCTAACCCCATAATGGCTCCTTCTATCTCTTTCATTGCTCTCCTACTCCATCCCTACCCAACTCAACCATCCTGTTCCCTCATGTTCTCATTCCCAGCTGATTACAACACCATCCCGTCCCCTCTATCACACCCCTAACACCATTTTCTTCTATACTCCTACTAGTATGTCCCATTAAGCAGTGCTTAAAACATTCCATTGCTTTTCTAATCCAAGAAACCAAAGTTCATATTATTCCAAACAAAAGCATGGCCAGGCCCATCACAGTAATCCCCCATTCTGTTACCAACTTCTGTCTTAGTTAGGGTTTACTGTTGATATGAAAAGACACCACGACCAATACAACTCTTAGAAGAAACAATTTAATTGAGCGTGGTTAGCTTATAGTTTCAGAGATTCAATCCCTTATGATCATGACAGGGAGCATGGCAGTGTGCAGGAAACATGATACTGGAGCTGAGAGATCTATATCTTTTCTCAGAGGCAACAGGAAGTTGAACTAACTGTCACACTGAGTGAAGCTTGAGAAAAGAGACATGCACATTTTTTATTATTATTAATTAATTATTTCATATATTTTATATAGCAACCAGTTTCCTTTACCTCCTATCCTCCCATATTCTCCCTCTACCTCCTTTCTGCCCCTAAAAATTTTTTCACAATCAAAACTTTAGTCTTTCTTATGGAGGAAACACACCAATTTGTTATCTATTATCAAATAGCCTTGAAAACATACATATAAGCAACATTATACAGACCAATAAGGTTCTATAAAGTAACTGTATATAAAATGTGTGTGTGTGTGTGTGTGTGTGTATGTAAGACATATGTATACATATACTTAAGACATAGGGTTTTATGGCTGGGAAGAGACAATATGTTCACAGCAATTCTTATAAAAAAACAATTTAGGTGGCTCTCTTATTGTTTCAGAAGTTCAGTCCATTATCATATGGATGGGGAGCATACTGGCATTCAAGAAGATGTGGGGCTGGAGTGAGAGTCCTACATCTTAACTTAGAGGAGCTAGGAGACTGACTGACTGTCACACTGAGGGAAGCTTGAGAAAAAGATGTCAAAACCTGTTACTACAGTGATACAATTCCTTCAACAAGGCCACACCTCCTAATAGTGCCCTTTCTTTTGGGGGACATTTTCTTTCAAACCACCAAAATATATAATATTAAAATTTACTTAAGTCATAGATTATAGTAAAGATTTGTATAATAACTATATATGCCATTCTTTCCTCATATATGTAAATATTCCTATGCATTCACATACATGTGAATGATGATAGATCAATTACTAGATACTTTATCCCCCATATCAATGTATATTTGGCTCACAGAGCTTTAGATGAAAATACTAGAATAGTACCCATCATACTCTTAGCTTTCCAGAAATTAATTCTTGTGAATAAATATCTTAAGTTAATTTCCAACACTTATATTAGCAATGATTGTGTAAAAATTTAACAAACTGTAAAATAGGCCCCAAATTCAATGCTTCTTTGTTAAAATCTATACCATAAATATCAAACATTGCATATATAATTGCATGTTTATAAACTGAATATTTATTAATTATACATGTGAAATACAGATCTAATGCAAATATACATATGGCTTGTTTAATTTTTTGATTATTAATTGACTTTTAAATAGATGAAGCCACTAAATTTAGATTTACTGTGTTCTCAAAAATAGTTGTATGACAAGCATTTGGAAATATTAAATCACATGAATTATATGAAAATAAAACTTCTTAAGAATATGTTTCATTTTACGTATTTTTCTTATTATAAGTGGTGTACACTCTAGATCTTTAAATGCATAACTGAACATTTGGGAACAAGGCCTGTATTAAGTTCATATATATTTAATATATTATTTTCATCTACGAGATTTTATGCAAGCATAGAATATGCATTTTGATTATATTCACCACACCATTCCCACACATCAGCTACACCCAACTGTGCCTCTCCTTAAAACGTAGTAGTCAACATCTCACAATGTAGTCCAGGCTAGCAAAACTTGTGATGAACCTTCTGCCTCAGAATCTCATGTTATGGTAAAACAAGAGTGCATTTCTTTCATTTTTATTTTTTATTTTTCATTCCAATGTGTCAGTCAGTTATATTTTTGTTGATATTTATTGAGCTCTACATGCTCTCCTCCCTACCTCTCCCCTATCCACTTCCACCCTCCCCCAAGGTCCCAATGCTCCCAATTTATTCAGAATTTCTTGTTTTTTTCTACTTTCTATGTAGATTATATCTCTGTAAGTCAATAAGAGTGCATTTCTATGCCTGGTTTAATTCCAAACCTTTAGTAGGTAGTTCTGCTTTTTATTAAGATAGTCCCAATATTCATTAGCTATTTTTCCAGTTCCACCTTACAGATCTTCTCCATAGTAATACAACATAGCTTTGAGGACATCCATTTCTTCTGACTTTTCAAGGTTTTTATATTAATAATATGAATGTTAAATACATTGTAAATATTTTCTCATGCATATTCTACTTCACTTAGTTTGTCTTTTATTACATTAGTGATTTTTTTATTCTGATTAATAAACATGCCCCTTAGGTTTTCATTGTTTCAGGCCACTTCTGAGTCGTTACTTTTCATTTTATGATTTAAAAATTTTATCTTGCCTGTAGCTATCTGTATGGAACTTTCTAAGAATTGTTGTCCAGTATGAGTCATTAATGAAGGAGGTTGAGGACTTCAAAGGTGTGATGAAACCAGCTCAGATAAAGAGTTTTAGCTTAAGAGAAGACTGACATACCTAAACATTCCCATAAAGAGGTCTTCACTGTAAATGATGCCACAGAACTTGTTTTGCTGGAAACACGAGAGTTGTTTAATGTCAGTAATTGATTTCTGACTTCTGTGCTATGGGAGAGGCATAAATCCAAGAATTTCCTGGACTTCTGAAAACAAACTGGGCTTTCACAGAAAATCATAGTTCTTCAGAGAAGGGCCAGATGTGAGCTATTAGCAGCAGATGGTGTATGAAGTCACCACATGTCTGGACAGGGTATCAACACACCATTTGCTACAAGTACACTCCTATAATTTCTTCAAAATGTTTGGCAGATTATGGAAAAATTAGTAGTTTTTCTTCCAATCTGTTAAGTCATTTATTTTTGTCTTTAAATTTTTCTAGGATTTTATAATATGTTATTAAATATGTTCACTGGCAATTTTGCAATCCCATTACTCTTTCTAAACTTTTGTTTGAGATTATAATACAATTCCACTCTTTATAATCTCCCTCCTACCCCAGTAAATTTTTCTTCTATACATCAAATTTCAAATCTTTTTGATAATATTGATATGTGTATGACAATGAACTTAGAGTGACAACTGAACTCACCTGTAGGTACCCAATTAATGACAATGACTACTCCTTAGCTATAATCCACCAGCAGCTAATTGTTCAGCAAGGAATGTTAGGGACTTGTGATGTACACATCCATAATCAATGATGGACAATTGATAGCACCAGCCTCGTGTTAGCCCTGTAGGTGTCTCTTTAGCTTATGTAAGATCAAGATTATGATGATTATGTGAGACACAGAGTGTAACATTTTATAACCACACTCCATATCTTCTGGCTCTTACTTCCTGTCCCTTCATTTGTGATATTCCATGAGCCTTAGAGTTATAGTATAAAATTTCTACTAAGGATTTAACACTCAAACATTACTTACTATCTGAACCTAGAGGAGTCATCAGCCTCTGAATTCACTGCCAATCCTTGTTGAGTTAGTGTTTTGTCAACTTAATGCATACTATGGACATCCGTGAAGAAGAAACCTTAATTGAGACATCATTCCAATCAGATGAGCCTGTAAGTGAATCACTAGGACATTTCCTTTATTAGTGATTGATATGAGAAAGCATCCTTCTGGTCTCTGCTTCAGTTCCTTCCTCTGGTTTCCTACTTTTGCTCCTTCCTCTCTGTCTCCTAACATAGACTGAGATTTGGACATATGAGGCAAATAGAGATTTTACAACTACAAGTTGTTTTTGGTCAATGTTGTATTCCAGCAACAGAGAAAGAAACAAGAACAAATGTGTCATGGGTAGGTTTATGTCAACTTAACAAAACTAATGTCATCTAAAAGGATGGAATCTCAATTGATAGAATGCCCCCATAAGATACAATTGTATTTATTATTATAATTAATAATTAAAAAGAGGGTCCACTATTGTGGGTGAAGCCATCTGTGGGCTGATGGTCCTCAGTTTTACAAGAATGCAGGCTGAACAAGGCATGAGAGAGCAAACGAGTAAATAGGATTCCTCATTATCTCCAACCTCCCCATTTCTGCCCTAAGTTCCTGTCCTGGCTTCCTTCAATGATGGACTATAATGTAGAAGAGCAAGTCAAATAACAACCTTCCACACCAACTTCTTTTGGTCATAGCATTTCATCATAGCAATAGAAACCGTAACTAAGATAATATGGAAAGAGAAGCTTCTCTGGTTTAGACTAAGAGTAGCATTTAAGACAGTGTGGGGCATGCCAAATTAGCTACAGGGCAATATTAAGTCCCACCCTAAGGCCTCAGACATATTCAGCCATGTACTTTTACAGAGTTTGCAGTAGCAGACATGAACTCCCCTCAAGAAGTGATTAAGTTCGGACAGAAAAATTAGTGGGTGTTACAGTTTCTGCTTAACTCTTTTTTTATTTTTTTCCTTTTATTTTTTTTCTTCATTCAAATATTTACACTTTCTCCCCTTATCCCAGTCCCCCCCCCCAGCTCTTCCACCATCCTCACACTACCCCTCTTCCCTCCCCCTACTACCTTAAGAGAGGGCAGGGTATCCTGCCCTGTGGAAAGTCCAAGGCCCTCCTCCCTCCATCCTGGCCCAAGAAGGTGTTCCTCCAAATAGGCTGGGTTCCCAAAAAGCCTAATCATGCAGAGAAGAAAGGTCACAATGTCATTATCGATGGCTTCTCAGTCTGCCCCCATTAGCTTGTATCCACACATGTGTAGCCTCTCCCCTTATTAAGTGCCCCATAAGAGTGATACATTTGTTACAGAGATGAAACTATGTTGCCATAACGTTTTCTCCCAGTTAACATACTTCATATTAGGGTTCACATTTATTGCAAAGCCAGTGGAATCCCACAAATGTATAATGGTTGATCCATTATTAACAATACCACATCAAAACTTTTGTAAGCCCTAAATAGATTCTTTGCAATGTCTATATCATTGTCTTCTTCCATCTCCTGAAATCCACAAAACATCCTATTCTATGCTCATTTTTGTGTTTTCCACAATGCAGTACAATCAGAATCAGATAGTGCTGGCCTGTTTCCTTTAACTGCTTTTTCTAATCCACTTATATGTACAATATTTCTCCACCATTTCTCATGGCTGATTGATTACTAATTTCTTTTTAACTTTGGATAGTCCATAGTCAAAATTTGCCACAAGATAGTCATGCTTTCATGAAATAAATGTCTATGAGTTATCTAAAGTTATGGCATAATACTATGAGGTGTAAAAATTTGATTCCACAGAGAAAACCAGGATAATAATATTAATTAAATTTTCCATTATTTTCATAACTTGAAAATGTAGCTTTCCCATATAAATTCTTACATTTTTGTGGTTAAATGTTAAAATTCTTCATGGTATCTTCACTACTTATTTGTTATGGTATACAACCCATGCTGTCTCGTGTTTCAGAAGTTAGGTTTATAGAAAAATCTCTATTTATTAACCCCACAGCTAATTGTTACATTTTATTTTTTCTGGACTAATATATATTCAATTGGAATAATTTATTTAGATAAATTTATTTGTTTCTCAAGTTTAAGTTAAAGTTGAATCCCCAGACCCAAGAAAAAAGAAAAACACTTAAGTACTAAATAATAGAAAATGAGTTATATATGGCTCAAACAATACCAAACAGTTACACATCACAGAAAGAAATACGTTAATATGAATTGTTGAAAGTTTGAGATTTAGGTTTCGCAATAATATTACACTGTAAATATTAGTAGCAATCCAGATCACAAGTAGGAACTCACAAATTGAGCAGTAATAGCAAGGAATTCAAACATAAACCAATATACTGGAAAGAATGGAAAAACAATGAGAAAAATCAACACATAAGAAAATCTGTTGATTTAAAATTTGAAATATATATATGATATAGATTTTATTTTTGTATTTGTATCTAATCAATAAATATCAAAATAATAAATTCAGCATGATCTTTAATACATATCTAATTTAAATTTATTTCTTTAGTCTTATCCAGTGTGTAGGGGTATATTGCAATGCTGCATTCGTGAATGTCAGATCTTGAGTTGTCTGTTTTCTTCTTTCACTTTTATGTCGGATCTGGAGCTTGAATTCAAGTCTGCAGGCTTCCTGAACAACCATCTTTATCCACTGAGATTCATTACCAGTACCTAAAACATGCACGACTAATATTAATCAAATAATAGGCAGAAATAAAATCATTGGTTTATGCAAAAAGAATTATCCTAAAGAGAAAACGGCAAAACAAAGCTTAAGAACTAAAATTTTAAACACTAAGGAAAGAAACAAAACTGAATAATTAAATGTGCCCTCAGGCACTGCTTCTGAGGAAAGGGTAAGCTAGAACAAAGAAAGTGAGAAAAAGCAAAACATACACTGCAGTCACTTGGAAATTAGTATAAGATGAAAATTTTCATATTGTTTATCTTGAAATTTTCATTTTTTTCGTGTGGGGATGCACACATGTATGAAGGCACACAGAGACCAGAAGGAGGCTTCAGATCTCATGGACCTGTTGTCACAAGTGTCTTTGAGACCCCTGACAAAGGTGCTGGGGATAAAACTTGAGTTCTCTGGAAAAGCCATACATGATATTAGTTGCTGTGCTGTACTGTCTTTCCAGACCCACCGCTATTTTTAATAATGCTTGCACATTCATCATATTTACACCCCACATCTCTCCCTTCCTCTTTCTATTCTCATATCTCTACATGCCAAACTGCAAGTTTTCTACTTTTTACTTTTAACCCATGAATTCAAATTTGTGTTCCTGAATTACTCTTGGAAATAAGGCCAGCAATGGAGTGAGATCAGTCTACCAAAGTTGCCCCATTTAAAAACTAAACAAAACAAAACAACAACAAAACTGATTCCACCTCTCACAGAAGCTATCAAATGCCAAAAGCTCCCAGCCAGCCATAAAAATTGTGTACAACCTCCTTACATGCTGGATTTTTTGTCTGGTTTGAGCTTATGCAAGCATTTCACCTGATGCCAAAATTGCTTTGAGTTTTTATGTTTATCTTCTCTATTTCTGGATTTTATCCAGAAATGTGGCTTTTTAAATCTTTCTCCCCCATCTTCCTTGAAAATCTCTGACATGCAGATGAGGCTTTTGTAGGATATTAGTTTTGAATATTCCATGGTATCTTATGGTTCACATGTTGACTTGTTGAGGGTCTCTGGTCATCTACTTCAAGAAAACGTTTCCCTGGGGAAGGTTTGAAGGGGTGTGGTCTTCACCATCCCAGCCTGTGACCACACCCCGCTGCCACCCCCCTAATTAATTAATGGGGCCGGGTCACCAGGTCCCAGGGGAGGTATAAAATGGCAAACTCAGGTGGGGAACTCTCTCTCTGCGCGGATCGCCGACCTGCGTACTTCAACGGGGGAGCTCTTTTTGGGTATTGTAATCTGTGTGTACCTTGGTCTTGGTCTTGGTTTTTTAATAAATCCGTGTATCACGTCACAAATGTTGAGAGATGCACTGCTCTGAGCACAGCAGTAAGCCATAAGGAGTTGTTTTAATTTGAAATTCATTAGCAGCATGGTGGTATTAGCCTTTCTCAAGGGACCTACATAGCCTCAAGCTCTTGGACTCTTTAGCAGTGTCAGGTACGGGTCCCAACTCATAAAGTAGTCTTTAGATCCAAACAGGAAGTGGCTTGTTACTCTCATAACATTCATGCTACTATGGCATCAATGCAGTCCTTATCTTTTAGTTGAAGTGAAAATAAGTTAACACAATGTCAAAACGTTTTAAAAGATATGTAATGATCACTATGATAGAAAACATTAAATAGTGTGAGAGGAGGCCAAACATAATCTTCAACTTAGATGAAACTGGAAAGCATACACTTAATTATTGGTATCAAAATATTAGGAATTTCAATAAACAAGAGAGGAATGTCATAATATTCATTTGAAAGTAGGAAATAAAAGATATGTGAAAATAAACTTTATTCTCCTAACAAAAAGAGGGCAACATAAATGAAATGAAAACAAGGTTGAGGAGATGGTTTTGCATATGAGTGCCTGTTGTGTAAGCCTAAGGACCTGAGCCAGAGGTCAAGCAACCATGGAAAAGTTGGAGTCTGCAATCAGCATGCTATGGGGAGAGAAGCAGGGAAGACACCCACGTCTCACTTTATCTAGCCAAAATGGTACTCTCTAAAATAATGAACAGATATCATCTTCAAAAATAAAGTAAAAAGCTTACGAAAGAACCCGCTATCCTCTACATGTTCATGGATCCACATATGTATTCTGTATTATGTGCCCGCTTACATATTATGACCTACATGTATACACTTCACAGAGAAACGACCATGCACACACATAAAATTCCATGAGAGACATACTCATGACAAAACACAAATATATTATTAGATAAAATAAATTACCTCAAACTTGAAAACAGAATCCGATTGTTTGTTGCTGGTGCCAATATTTTTTTTCTTCCTTAAGCTTCTCTCTCACACATGGAAAACTCATTTCTGTTACATGTCTGAGCTTTCTCTCTCCTTTGAATATTTTTTTTGTGCCTTAGGAGTTAGAAACTAGCCTCGCAGATGTTTAGCTCAAATATATTTTCTTTAATTCAACTTTGTGACCCAGTTTTTCTGTCAGGATTTGTGTCACTGAGGTTACAGGGTAGTATGATCTGGAGCAGCAGAGTATATTGCTATCCAGAACTACTAAGACGATTCTCAAGTTGAAACAAACTGCATTCACTGAATCTAAAATAAGAAGAAATAAACAAACAGAAAACAGCTGGAGGGCCCCAGGATGAGCATATCACTTTAGAAAAGTAATGTTAGGAAAAACTGCAGGTGAAGTCTTATGCAATTCAGAGAGGTCACATAGTAGATGGTTATGGGATGAGATGTATATACTGGAGAGCTTACAAGGCTTTCAAAAGATACTATTTTCTAATACACGAATAAGTTATTTTGTCTTTTAAATGAAACATTATCATTTAAGAATTGTGCCTGTTACATCACAAAAAAAACCAAGTATCATCACTTTAAATAGTAAGAGGAGTTTGCCAAAAAGAAGAGAAAAAGTAACTCTCTGTAATTTAGCATTTCTACAAGGTAACATATGGTCAAGTTTATTGGAAATTAAAAGGGAACCATCTAAATTTGGCCACATATTATGAGAAATTTTACATTATACTTATTAGTTGGCTGAATTCACTACACGTCAACTCTAATTCATCCTGACTAGGTCACCTTGCCAAATGCGTGGGTTTTAATTGTGCCCACATTTATAATGGAAATTGAACAGGTGCTGAAATTCTAGGGTCTCATATGTGCTGTTAAGATAGATGCATTTGTGTTTCAGATTCTGTTTTTGCTTATTCCACGTTCTCTTTATCGCCTTTGGTGGAAGGAGCATAAATGCAGGCTGCTTCTGAAAGCACTTTGGGTATATCATATTTTAAGTTATCAAAAAGCAATTGCATACTCCAGGAGTACAGCATTGCATTTAATAGTGAGAAATCTTTAGTGAGACACTGATAGTAGATTTGGCAGCTGAATGATGCATTTCTGGAAATAGGGAGATGTCCTAGAAGTAACTTGTGGCTATTCCTAAAGATTTATTAAAACCAAGCTGACACCTCATCACCGATAGAGGTAATTTCAAAGCTCTTGAAATTCTACTGACCCTAAGATAATGAAACCACCACCTTATGCACATTTGTATTCTGTGGTGTGTGTTGTGGTTAGTGGTACAGAATTTGAAATGCTATCATTATCTTCCAAAAGGATTCACAAAAGAAACTGAGGGCAAATGCATGGACACAGAGACATCACATAGAAAGTCAGATATAGCGCTGAGTATGGATGAGTGGTAGTGCACAAAACAAATAATAATGATAAGAGATTATGTAGGCAGTTAATAAATCATGATGAGGCTTAGTATTGCCAAACACCCTAAAAACAACATAGTTCTTTTTAAAAAATTTTCTTTATCATGTGTTGCAGAAGAGAATTCACATTATGTTCTAAAAGAACTCAAGTCCAGTGCTGTGAAGGGTACCACAAACGGTATGTGTGTGTTTACTGCAGATATCTGTAGATCTGTAAATGAAAGACTGGCTGATTATTTAAATAATATTTGAACAGTGTTTTTAGAAAAAAAAGTGGTTGTTAAACTCTACTCTAAGCATCAAATTTTAGGCTCATTAGAAATGAGGATTGCTTATGAATGGAATGATCATCTGTATTGAAATTTAACGGAGGTATTAGTGAAAATCTATGTGGATGGTGAGCATTAAACTGCCTTCATAAATTCAAAAATAAACCATGACTTATTAAACTTATATTCCTGGAAGGAGTTTACTTCTTATTCCCATGATTTCCCTTCAAGTAGTATATTCACTACAACTGGAGGGGGGGAAAGCAATCAGATAAAATAAGAGATGAATGGAGAGATAAGAAGCAGAAGGATGCATAATAGAGCAGATGCTACACACAGATGTTAAAGATTGAAGATGAAGAAGTGAGACAGCATATGCTTTTTTAATATCACATTCTCTTTGGCAACTTTATCACTGTGCAATGAAACAAAATTGTGTTTCTCTGGTCAGATACTTCCCTCTTCCTGGAGGAAGAATACTGAAAATCCTCTCCTAATCTAGTTTGCTTTTTACCACTTTGGTTCCTCTTTGCAGTTGACAGTTTATTTCTCCGTTTCTCACACTCATAAACCACCTCTGCTAACTTCATGATGCTCTGTCATGGTTGACTTCACTATCGTTCTTTCCTTAGTAGAAAGGGTCTTTCACAAGTTGTATAGGTGGACCCTACTCTCTTCCACAGCTGCATTCAGAAATTGCTTATTTACTGCTTGACTCCATTGTACTTGCATGTTTCCTCCCCTGTGGCTACACTTGATCCCTTAGATGATTCCGTCTATTCAATGTTTAGAAACTTTTTTTAATCCAATTTTCCTCCTGACACTGTGGTTTACTTCTATCATTTTCCTATCATTTACTCTTCCATAAGGAATCTTTTGGGAAACCCCTTTTCAGTTTTCTAAGACTCCCTTTATATCTAAATCTCTTACCAAACACCTAACCTAATCTATTTAAACTTATTTTCTTCAATGGTTCCTTATATTTTATGGGTTTTTTTTTGTTTGTTTTGGAGACAGGATACATTTGTATAGCATTGGCTGTCCTGCACCCACTTCTAAAGACCAATCTGGTCTCCAGCTGAAAGATATCTTTATAGCTCTGGCTCCCCAAATTGCTGAGATTAAAGGTGTTTGATACCACTGCTACACTAAGAAAATACAAATGTTTCCTAATCTTTCTGATGTGGGGTGTCCTTATGTACACTGTGAATATGTGTTGTTGTTTTTATTGGTTGATGAGTAATGTTGCTTTGGCCTATGGCAGGGCAGAATGTAGACAGACAGGAAAGCAAAACTAAATACAGGGAGAGAGAAGGTAGAGTCGAGGAAGATGCCAGAAACCACCAGTGGGTTAAGATGTCGCACCATTACCTTTAAGCCAGGAGCTTGGATCAGTAAAGCAGGACTAGATGGGACAGAGAAAAGACGTCCAGCTGCATCCTTTTGTTTTCTTCTTTAAATCTATGGCATTCATTGCTTTCAGCTATTACATAGCTTTACCAAAACTCTTCAATGTTATTTTATGAGTTGGAAATTATTAACCATCTTATTGTTGATATTTTGACTGCCTAATTATTTGTTGCCAAGTATTTTCTAAGTACTGTAGGGTGTTTATCAATATTTTAGCCAATTCCTGATTTTTCTATTGAGATGTCAGTAGCAGAGTCCTCCATCATGTTTTTAGTCTCAAGCACAAGAAATTAACAGTGCACAGATATTAACATGTTCTCAGTGGTGTGCACTGTTCTCCTTTCCACACATTAGGAATCACTGTTTTCCCCCTTCCTTCAATATCCCATATTCCTTTTCTTCTCTCTAGATTGTTTTTTTGT
>JAQHUG010000142.1:1905527-1919245 GCA_028555095.1 Dicrostonyx torquatus
TTTTTTTTCTTTTTTTGGTTTTTTGAGACATGGTTTCTCTGTAGCTTTGGTGTCCTGTCCTGGAACTAGCTCTTGTAGCCCAGGCTGGCCTTAAACTCACAACAATCCACCTGCCTCTGCCTCCTGAGTGCTGGGATTAAAGGTGTGCGCCACCACCGCCCTGGTGTGGGAGAATTGCCTGTATTCTGTCAATCATGTTTTAAATAAACACTGATTGGCCAGGCAGGAAGTGTAGGTGGGAAAACCAGACAGGATGAACAAGCTGCTAGACTGGAGAAGGTAGAGCTTTAGAGATGTGGTTACTCTTTAGTAGAGCATCTTTCATTCATAATCACCCATCATTTATGATGAAGCAACTGCATTTGTGTCTCCAAGTCTATGTAAGTAACCCTTTACCTGTGCCTCTGTAAGTAACCTCAATAAAGTTATTATTTCTTAAAGGTGGCCTTGCATGAAGTCCTTTCTTTTATTTGTCACCACTGAATCTGGGTGAACACAAGCTTCTTTTGTTAATTAATTAATCTATTTTTTAAATGATCTTGTCTCATTTTACATAAATATCCCAGTCCCACTCCCTCCTCTCCTTCCACTTCCCCCACCATTTTCCCACTCCATCCTCCTTCACTCCTCAAAGAGGGTAAGACTTCCTATGGGGAGTCAACAAAGTCTGACACATCAACAAGTCAGGATCAAGGCCCTCCCCTCTATATTTAAACTGAGCAAGGTATCCCTCCATAAGGAATGGGTTCCAAAAAGCCAGTTCAAGCACTAGGGATAAACCCTAGTTCCATACCAGTGGCTGCAAAGACTGCGCCTACCATTCTTCTATCAGCCACATTCAGAGGGCCTAGTTTGGTGCTATGCAGGTTCCACCACTGTCAGTCCACAGACAGTGAGCTTCCACTAGCTCAGGTCAACTGTTTCTATGGGTATCCCCATCATGGTATGGTTCCCCAAAAATAAGTTTATTCTGAGTAAAGTAGCTAAATGGCCAGTGTCATATGGAAAGACCTGTGGCTGAGCTATCTGGCAATTGAGTATACACAGGGTGTATTTTATGTCTCTCCTCCATTTGGCACAGGAAAGTGTCCCTCGTAGTTGTTGTGACAATTATATGAGGGCTATTAGGGATAATAATCATATATGCAATAGAGGCAGAGTCATCTGTCTAGAAGAAATTTGACTGATAAAGACAGTTACAACAATGGGAAATAGAGTTGGGACATGTTTTCCTATATTCCAGTTTCTCTTTTAGCAGGAAAGTGTATAAAACAATGATGAAATAGAGGTGTTATATTTTATGGTGTGGGGAGCAGCTGAAGAAAAGAAATACCAATTACACCTATGCTGATGATATTCTTCTACTGTGAAAATATGGCACTATCAGGAAGAATCAGATGGTGAAGATAAAGCATGAGGTAGTCTAGATAATGAAGGAACAGGACATAAAAGAGGTAGTGTGTGATTTTTTAGTTCATCAAATCCTACAGGACTGGGTCATTTGAGATTTAGGAAGGAAGGTTAATAGATCCATCTTATCACAGCTACTATAGACTCAAGGAGCATCATAGAACAGGAAGAGAAAAGAGTGTAATGCCCAGAATACTAGGAAGTCTACTATGAAACAGTCTTTTCTAGAAATGGTTGCTTAAACATGACTAGAACAATAGGCACGTTAAGTTAGAATGAAGAAAATTTTGTGGGCTCTCACCCCAAGATAAAGAAGTGCAGACAAGCAATGACTTGTTGGGGAGGATTATCTTCTCAAGGGGATGAACCTCATTATTTATTCTAAATGTGGAATAGTAACCCTTAAAAACCATATACACATAACAATACATGTTACATTAATATATATTCCCATATACACACTTATATATGCAACAATAATAGCAAGAAAGAGATTATGAACTTTAAATTGGGTTATGTGAAGGTATCTATTAGTGACTGGATAAAGAAAAGGAATGATGGAAGTTATACAATTCTATTTCAATTTAAAAAACTAATGTAACTCTGCAAAGAATTATGAGCATTTTGATATATATGTTTAACATTATTTCTATAAGAGAGACAAAGCTCTGGCATAACTGAGTAACAGAGACTATTATGCAAATGGGAAATGTAAAAATAATGAAATAATCAATAAGGGATAAGGAAGACAAAAAGTTGACAAAAAGCCCTATCCAGATCACACAAAACAAATATGCCAGATTTCACTTGAATGGAAGCTCTTATAGGAAAACTTACATAAATGAATTTCTGTGAGTCTCTAGAAAGTTTAAAGCAAGAATAAAGAATCACCAATAGCATAGACTACAGGAAAGTAAGGAGATAACAACATTGCACCCCACTGCTATGGAGGAAAAATATCTCTGAGTGAAGCTTTCAGGAAAGTCCTCTGGTGGTGTATCTAAAGCTGTTTACCAGTTAGCACCATACTTGGTAACTGTATGTTACATACTAAAGCATGGAATTTTTAGAACCCTGCAAGTGAGAAAATGTACTTAAATTTGACTGCTACTGGGGTGTTGTGTGCCTTTGTAACTTCCAGAAGCACAAAGACAGTGAGCATCAGTGAATAGACATGTATGACTTAATCTTGAGGTGGACCATTATCTTCATGGAAATTACACCATGTACATTTTTTCTTCTTGTGGCAAAATATGTTAGTGGTTAATGCATAGCTAGGACACATTCTGTGTGCTTCTTTCAGAGAGTGTCAGCTAGGGCAGTCAACTCTGAAGGTAGTCATGTTTCGCACTTGGAAATGATTGTCTGGGATGTTGATATTTCTTATTCAGCATGAGGACCTTTCAGCATCCAGACAGGAACTGTGGGACAATGGTCTGTACCCTGTCACTTGTATTTTAAATAAATGCTGATTGGTCAGTAGCCAGGCAGGATATAGAGACAGGGTGACAAGAATTCTGGGAAGAGGGAAGTTTCATTCTGCAATCGTCACCCAGACACAGAGGAAGCAAGATAAGAATGCCTCACTGATAAAAGGTACCAAGCCATGTGGCTAACACAGACAAGAATTATGGGTTAATGTAGGATGTAAGAGTTAATAAGAAACCTGCTAATAGGTCAATCAGCTTATATTTATTGTAGACCTCTGTGTGTTTCTTTGGAACGGAACAGTTGCAGAACAGGGCAGGACAGAAACCTCAGTCAACACCTGTCTCCCCACACATGTTGCTGTCCTTGATATTATTTTTGTAAGGGAATAACTCATACAAATAGTGAGATGTTTCATTATATATTGGACCTTCCTAATGCTTTTATATTATTTTTCAGGAATACCCTTCCCACAAAGTCTTAACAGCACTTGTTTAACTTGTTTAAGATAAATTAACATAAACTTTTTTAACATTTGTTTAAGATAAATAATATTGAGTATTAGGGGAACCAAAAAACTCTATTAAGACAAACTAGAAAGTAATTAGGTGAAAATATCAAGGCCGGAACATCCCTCAACACACACACACACACACACACACACACACCATACAAGCTGTTGTCAATGCTGTCAGCTGCAGGCTAGAATTAGATGGTTGTTCTTTTGGCTGAATACCAACATGTCAACGTTGAAGGACACAAAGCCATTCCTCACTGGCAACAATTATTAATACTAGAAGAGTAAATGTAAGTTGCGTTGGGGGAAGTTTTGGCAATATTCTTACTTGTATGTGAATTCTGTGTTAGGCTATTGATTTACCAATAAAGATCTGCCTAAAGTATAGTAAAACAAACTACTTTTACATTTGGTTAAAGGTTAGTTTGACAGATGAGAACTCAATTTATGCTGGGTGTTGCAATCCAAACATAAAACCTAGCAGAAAGGCTTCTGCTGTTGTTTTATCAAACAGACGTAAAGTGCCTGTATAACTTCCCTCTAAACATTTGTGTATCTAGCTCATTTATTACTGCTGCTATCAGGTATTGTTAAGAATGGCTTCTTTGTACAGTGGCCCAAATTACTATTTAGACTCATAACCAGTCAGAATGCTGATAATGAGAGTCTGTTCCTATGGGATAATGACCTGATGCTCATAAAGTAATTATGCATGCTGTCTGTGTAAGAGGTAGAACAATAAGTGTGATATTGCAGTGGAGTTATTTGCTTGGGTAAGGCATGACTATTAATTATCCTGAAGCAGAATTGGTGATGTAAAGCACAGATTCCATTGGCAGTTGATAATGGCAGTGAAATACAGAAAGCAGTGTTCATGTACCACACAGCTATGAAGCTGTTTATATTGTCTAGCGAAGTTGGAAAGGGGCAACTAACCCTTACTTAGATTCTGTTCACCATTCCCTGTGATATCCACTGTACCATGTGCATGTTTCCAAGCTTCATGTGAACTGGATAGATGATCCACTAGACTCTGTGGGAAAAAATAAAGGCTGCTAGGACTCTGTAGCGGTGTTGATGTCACGAATCTTTATATCTGCTCAAGAGGTGCATTTTAGTGCTGTATCTGTATCAAATAGTTTAGGCTCCAGTAAGAAAACTCACATTTTTGTTTCTTTAACACATCAATCCTTGGTTTACCAATTGGTTTTGAGTGGAATAATTTCTTTGATCTTTTGTTAGTCTATCAGAGGGAATAAGTGTTTCTTTAGGACTTTCCAGGAAAAGCCTTGTAACATAAGCCATTTGTGGGTGTGAAAAATCACTGGATTTGAGAGATATCATTTTCATTTATAAAACAATATTATTAAGGAACAGTTTTACATTTTTCTTATATTAAACAGCCTTGAAATAATCTTCTTCATGGTTTTATTCCCAGTCACATATTTTTTGGAACTGTTTTTTTAAGAAAATATACAACTTTAAATAGGTTATTCTTAAAAAGCTAGATATAGATTTTTTTTCCTAGCCATTATTTGCTGTATTTACAAGCCAAGAATGTCTTTTGGGGATGAGCTGGAAGACTTCCAATGAAATGTCTTTTGGAAAATAGAAGAACCATTTTTAAAATCTCTTCATTCTCCATGCTTTTCCACTGGCTCACCCTACTGGTCTTTGAGTTATTTGAATTAAAACTAGTATGTCTCACTAGTTATCTTCCATGCCTGTTAGGGGTCACCTGATAAATCAAAATTGTCTTAAAAAATGAAATTTTTAAACTATTGATATACTCAAATAATGAGAAACTACAATAAAGTACAATAATTAGTTAATTTTCAAATTTTATTTTCTACATTAAGAGGATTGTTTTGAATTGAATAACAACTGAACCATCTTTAAATAAGGTATCCTTGGGTATCTAAAATGGTATTAAGTTTAGTTATTCATATATAATGCAAATATTCAGCTGAGGTTGCTGTCTTGGACCTGATTTGGCAGAGGTCACTAGCTCAGACCTGATTCTGCAAAGGTTTCTGATTCAGGCCCGCTCCAGTGGAGGTCTTTGCCAAGGACTGCTACCTCAGAGGTCGGTGATTCATGCCAGGTCCTGCAGAGGTCTCCAGCAGTTCCCTTGTACATGATCCTGTGGAGTTCCGTGCCTCAGGCCTGCTTCAGTGGAGGTTGCTGGCTCAGGCCTGTTTCCATAGATGTCCCTGGCCTGGGCCTGGTACCACTGATGTCTCTGCCTCAGGCCTACTCCCTCAGAGGTCCTGGACTTGCTCCTGAACCTGTAGAGGTTTCTGGCAAATATGCAAAGAAGACAATGACACTTAGTGTATTACTGTCCTTAAATATGCTCATTTGGGGCATAGTTCAACACAGTTGGAGTATTCCTAAAAACTGAAAGTTTTAGGATTTTACATCTCAGCAAGAGATAATTTTTACCAGAAGTTGGGTTTAACTGATGGAAAGTACATTCACCTTCACAAAACTTCAATATATTTACCAAGATTCACTTTGTATTGATGTTTCATATGTGGTAACTTGAAACCATTATTAACATACTATCTATAAAGGAAGCTAATGAGATGAATAATTGAGCAAAGCACCTACCACCAAACCTAATAATTTTACTTCCATCCCTTGCAACCTACATGGTGGGAAGATAGAGGCAATCCTTACTAGTTTTCGAAGATGTCCACATGCATGCTGGTATGTGTATCCTCTGAAATGAGATAAACTCATAAATTCAATGAACTTAAAAAAATTAGAAGGCCTGTTTGCAAAGCGAAGGATATCAGGGGGTGCATAGCGTTCTAGTCCTGAACGATTGTTACTAGAAAATGTTACACAATCAAATCTTGGATTCATTTTTATTTGCCAAGTAAATATTTTAAATTTAATTTTAATAAAATCAATGTTAAATATTATGTTGAATGAAAAATTAGCTGACTATATGGATTTGCAATTTATTTTACCTTACCTATAATTGTATATTGAATAGTGTATATTCAATAAAAATGTGTTCTAACTTCAACATATTAAAGAACTAATTTCAAGCTTATTATCCATTTAGACATATGAGTCAATTCCTTCAATTTATTAAAATATGTATAGATAAGTATTAAGAAAATAAATGCTTTCATTACTTTCCTAAACTAGCTCACTTTTATATAAAGCCTTAGATTTTCATTAACATAGTATTTTGTCAGTCACTATGCTTTAAAAAATAAAGGTATTTATATGTAAAACAATCGTATTCTAGCACATGGCATTAATCCTATAAAATTCTCCAACAAACATGAAATTTTAGGTAATAAAAAGTATGATGATAAAACTTTATTTTGGCTTTGATTTACTAAATCATGTCACTAAAGTATATATATATATATGTGTGTGTTGAAACATGTTTCTAAGAATAAATAAAGAGAAAAAAATTATTTTAATTTACCATATTTTGAAAGTAAGCATGGAGTAGTCTATATAAAATGAGACACCATAAATTCTTCTAAAGCAGATAACACTTTCAGTGATGGTAAAAGTCTTTCTCTACAAATATCTGGCATGAGTTAATCAGTTATATTAACCAAATATACAGAAAGGATAGAGATATTCTCAAAGCATAAGTAGCATTAAATATTCAGACAATAGAAGCATAATGTGAATCAACAATGTGACAGCAGATATTCAAAGAGGCAAACAATAAAGAGACATGATGTATATTAAAGTACAATTATGAAGAAAGGAGAACACAGTATTTTTTAAATGTCAGTTATACAGGAAAACTGATACTATTTTCAGCAGTCAAGCATGCAATTTTTCAGAAGTAACACTGAGTCCTGAAAGCATGAAAGACTGATTTCTAAATAAACTAAATGTGTATTTTTTTGGCTAAATTTGGAGTTAAGAGATGTTAAAATAATAAACTTTTTATAAGAAACTCCTGTTAGATTAAAAACATTGTATTTTAAGCCGAACTTTTATAAAAACAGATTCTAAGTTGCATAAGGAAAATACATTAGGCAAATTTTTTAAACTGAGGTTATTTGATATTTAAACCAAATCAGTTTAAATTCATGTAAATGCATTATTCCTTTCCTTTTTGTTTTGTTTAGCTATGTAGTTTGAAGAAACTATGTAAACAAATAGGCCTGACTCATTATATATAATTTCAGAAGTACAGAAATACACATTGAGCAAATATCATGACACAGAGATTCACTAAAATGTACACTATTCACAAAGTAGAGAAAAATATTACATCTTATGTATAGGAAAACAATATAACCACAGGGACCTCCAACTTTAGAATTTCCCAAACAATAACTATTCCAAAAAGTCCTTGGAGCATCAATCAACACTACACATAGAACTATAGGCACCTGAATAAAGCTGGGAGCAGGAGAGGTGGCCCTTTCCAAGGAAGAGCACACTCAATGGTTGTACAGTCCCAAGTGGTGAGACTTCTAAACGTATGCACAAGCAATCTTATGTAGACTGAATAGGTTATATTTAGGAAATATATGTGAGTGTGTGTGTGTGTGTGTGTGTTTGTGTGTGTGTAAGAGAGAGAGAGGGACAGCAATTGTTGCATGAGAAGGAGCAGGCTGTGGGGGCTGCAACAAGCAATTAGTGAAAAAATAGTCATGAACTTGATAGAGATTAGGGAGCAGTATATGGGATGATATGGAAGGAGGAAATGGAAAAAATGTTGTAATTACATAATTTGCTTAAAAATAATACAAAAATAAAATAATAGTAAAAGCAGAAAAACCTTCCTTGTGGGTGAAGTATTACATCAAAGATATATTTTCTGACCAAGTTATCTATAAGAGTTAGGAGTTAAATATAGTATCAGATTTGGTAATATTATTCTATTCAGTAACATTAATTAAAATATAAATTTGTTTTCTCTGCAGTGCATTTTTGAAAACGTTTATATAAGACTTATATTTCTTTTCAAGTAAATTAAGTATTTTTTGTGAAACTGAGAACATCAATGGTACAAGGCAAATATAATTCATACAAAAAATTTAATTTTCAAAATGATTTTAGAACTATGATCGCACATTTACTTTTCCAGTCTAAAATTTTCACACAGTAAGGTCCTAAAATTATTCTATTTGTTATTTTTTCAAGAAAATCAAGTGTTTTCTCTATATGGATTATTTGTTTATTTTTGACTTATTGAGGTAAATTTAGGATTAACATGTTCAGTATAATATAAAAATAATATAACTATTAAATTTTATCTAATTTTAATGCATTGTGTACTCATAGAAGAAAGTGATTTGACTGGCATGCTTTTTATTCTAGGAAAGATGAAAATGCTTTTACTATTGAAGAAAGGAGTTTAATTCTATGTGGTTCTAAACTGGCTAGATTATTCACAGTCTAAATTAATGAGCAGCTTTATATGGATAAAATAGATAAGTATATGCTATTTAAAAACTATAAAATGGGTGAATACTCAAATGCTGTTTCAAAGGAAATACGGAGAATGAAGATGGTGTCTTAACATCCAACATCACTTTGTTTTGCAGTGCCCTAGGTAATTGAATGCCACTTCAATTATCCTGAGTATTATTTCACAACATGCAATATAGTATTTTGTACTTGAAAAGCACTTTGCAATCATTTACTAATGAAAAGTATTCATGAAAATTATTCAATTTTATCTGTCATGTTGAGAAGAAAACTTTGAAATTTATCATAAAACTAGCAACATGTTCCCCTTCCCCACCCAAAAGGCCTTAAAAACAATGCTGATAAATGAGAACATTTTTTCCCTCAACTAAATCATACACAACTTATCAAGTAAAATTGGTTCAATCATTCAACATTTAACCAAATATCTGCATATGTTATACAAATTATGTCAGCACAAAGTAGTGAATGTTACAGTTTATAAGTCTAAGACACGATCTATTTATAGTAAAAATTGAATATACTATAAGAAAGTTGCAAAAGTGGATATTGAATAGGACTCTTTCAGTCAGGTTAGAAATATGAATATTATGTATATAGCTTTATATAAGTATAATATCTATTATATATCATGTTTTAAGATTATATGATAATTTTATCAATTTTCTTTCTTTTTCTTCCCTCTGAACCTCCTATATAACACTCTCTCTTTCAAATTCATGGTCTCTTTTTGAGTAATTATTTTTATGTACTTGCATGTATGCATATGTACATATATATCACTGAATATGTAAATAAAACCTGCTCATTGTGTATTGTGCTATTTGTATGTATTTCATGGCTGACCAGTTGGTGTGGAAGTTCTTTTTAAAAAGCACATTTAAATGTTAATGTAAACAAAAGTGTATTTTCAACAAGGAGAGATGGATAGAAATATGTGCAGAAGGCAGAGATGGAAGGAAGTAGATCACACGGATATGTATGTGAAAAGGGATGGGGAGGAAATGTCTTGGTCATTTTAAGAAGATGCTAAGGAGACAAATGTGCCACAGCTTCCTATGTGACTGATACTACTTTTCTATAAGCAATATTGCTCATGGTCTTTTGACAGGCTGACCAGAGTTGTATATACATTGGAAGAGATTCTAAGTCAGAGTTTTTAACCTGATGGTTGTTACCCCATAGGGAGTCAACCAAACCTTTCACAGAGGTCATCCTAAGGCCATAGGAAAATACACAGGTATATACATTACAATTCTTAACCATAACAAAAATAATTTATGAAGTGGCAATGAAAATAATTTTATGCTTGGGGATGAACACAACACTAGTGGCTGTATCAAAGGGTCACAGCATTAGGAGGGTTGAGAACCACTGGTCTAAGATAACTGAAGACTTCATGAAGAAGTGGGGAGTTAATGACAACTGGTAGAGGGTGGAACAGATCATAAGGCAAGAAGCAAAGCAAGAGCATCAAAGCAAAAATAAAAGTTGTCCTTTATCAATGATACATGTTTGTCAGATGTGGCTAAAATTAAGCTAAACTCCACATTCAAATAACAGAATTCTTGAAGTATGGAGTAGCTCTATCATTAAAAAGATACGGCGCACGCCTTTAATCCCAGCACTTGGGAGGCAGAGGCAGGCGGATCTTTGTGAGTTTGAGACCAGTCTGGTCTACAAGAGCTAGTTCCAGTGCAGGCTCCAAAGCCATAGAGAAACCCTGTCTCGAAAAACAAAAACAAAAACAAAAAACCAAAAAAGATACTCTCAAACCAAATGTAGAAAACATGCGAATATCTATAAACTTTTTTTTCTAGAATCTCCTTATACTTTCTTCACTATGAGCATACATGAACTAATACATTTTGGAAATTATTTACCCAGATTATTAGCATAAATTTCTTGTGAAATATGTTTCATTTCTGCCTTCTTGCATATCAAACACGAATTAAAATGTCTTGTTTCCAAAAGAAGGTCTTTTGACTGGCTTTTTCTCCATCCTCAAGTGTTGCCAATATAAGAAAGTTAATTTGTTATGTCCAATTTTCCTGTCTTCAAATCTGTGATGCTAAATATTATTTGTATTAATTTTTAATAAGGTGGTATCAAAAACTTGTACAATCTAATAATGCCAAACACAAAAATAAAAAGAAAGAAAATATGAAAACAGGGAGACAGCAGTGGGAAAAGAAAATTGGAGAAAAGAGACCAACAGTCAAGTGAGAAACTAAGCTTGCTTCATTTACTACAACCTGCATTCTATAACATCTCCCGTTGCTGCCTTGTTGTCTGTTGAAATTTTTCTCATGTGTGTGGGGGTAAAGAAATCAAACTGCTGGTAATCTGTAAGATTTCTCTCTACTGGATACATCATAGAGTATCAGAAGCAGAAAATTGGGATGTTAGGAGTGAGAAACAGTTAACAGATTTAATGCAGCTCTTCACCCTGTAAGCTAGCTAAATAATCAGCCAGACAATAGATATCCATTTGCGCAGTAGTGGCCTTAACCTTATGTGAATAGCCAACCACTTTCTGATTTTAGGCATTCCATAAGAGGAAACTCATACCTAGGATTATAAATCTACCCAAGTATCCATGGCTAGGGATGGAGTACGTCAGTTTGAGGATATAAACTATCATTATTCTGCAAAATGTTCACAGTATCAAAACTACCTTCTAAAACCAAAGTAGCATTTTCCTGCCCACCGATTAGTGAAGCTCTTATTCCTCATCAGCGGAACTCCCCTTAATACAGCGTACCATAAATGGCCAAAGTAAGCTTCGTGGGAGATCTCACTCATAAATGGAACAGGTATATTACAGATCCTTCCACAGAAACTCTGGAGCCATTTTTTGTTCTAGTTTGCTTTATGTTCCTGTGGAAAAAAATCATGACAAATGCAATTTGTGGGGAAAACGGGTTCATTTCATCACTCTAACATTACAGTCTTGTTTAGCAACTCATAAGGATTGGAGGTGGGATATATGACCACAGTATATTAGCATCTCAAAGAATGAATAACAATATTAGAAAAGAGATATTTTCCAATGACATTGCTTTTTTTCACCTTCTCTTTCTATAGTTGTTAATTTCCTAGCCTCTATAGCTATCTCCTCCAAATTTCTTATTACTCAGATAGCAACATTTATCATATATGTGCACACACTATTCATATATATAAAACTATATTTATATATTTAATATATATAAGATATAAATTATATATTTATAGATATAAAAAGTTTAGTTTTTGATTTTACATCATGTACCCCATTCACTCATTCACACCAACCCTCCAGATCACCCGCTACACTTGTAACCTCCCACTGAAAGGGAAACAACCAATCAACAAACAAAAAGAAGAAAAAAGAAATTTCACCCTGGAAGCTGTGGTATGTCACAGCGTGTCACACAGTATACATCTTTCCCAAACTTCTTTATATCAAATGTTCATAGCAATGAATCATTGATCTGGTTCAAAGCCTCTGGGTTCTGTTGCAATATCAATACGCAATCTTCATCAGATCCAGTATTGCTATCCTCTCAGATAGCCTGTTGTTGCCTTGTGTCATGGAGTTCCTGCAGCTTTGGTTCTGCAAGATCATCCCCTTCATGTCCTCCAAAAGATCATACATGCGGTAGATTTTGTAATTACGATGATTCAAAGCCATGAATCTAGGCCTAGATGAAAGCTAAATTGGTCAGCCTGCTTCTTCTGCATCTCTCCCACTAGGGACAGCTCTTCTGCTTTGTGCAGGTGAGGAATGGGACCATCTCTTCTGCCTGTGGCAGTTGGCAAGCAGATGGACCACCTATCCTACACTTATGTTATCATCCCAAGTCTCCCTCACACATGCCACTAGGAAAAGCTCTCCAGTAAAGGGACAGGGCCAGTTCTCTCACTTTAAGACCCTCGGTCTGGCTCTCCATCATCGACTTCACTAGGACCAGCTCTACTATGCTGCCTGAGCAAAGTTCAGGGCAAATCTCCCAAGTGCCTCAGTGAGCAAGGAGTGAGGCCAGCTCACCTGCCCTCATGCCCTTGGTGCCAACTCTCCCATGCTGACCAGGGTAAGGGTGGGGCCAGATCTTCCACCTGCCCCAGGCAATGATGGGCAAGGCTGTCTCTTTCAAGCCCATACCACCATACGTTCAGTGAGAACACACATTATGTATATACACATATTGTAATATACGTGCTTTCTCATAACTATTTCATCTACTAATTTAAGTTTAAGCTACCGTTTTATTAGCCTGTGATAGCTAGTATTGGCTGTCCGCTAGACATAACTATCACCATCTCGGAAGAAAGAACCTCCTTCCAAAAATTAACCCCATCAGATTTGTCTGAGTTCTTGTCTGTGAAGAATTATCTTGATACATGATTTTTGAGGGACACCTATACCATTGTGAGCAGCAGTACCCCTAGGCAGGTGGACTGGCACTGTGTAAGAAAGTTAGCTAGGAATGCTAGTAAGCAGCATTCCTTCCTGGTTTCTTTTTCAAATCCCTATTTATTGTAGTTATTGCTGTGTTCAAGTTTCTGCCCGCTTGAGCTCCTTTCCCGATACCACTCAAGGATGGGCAGTTACAGAAACCCTTCCTTTTTCAACTTGATTTAAATCACAGTAGTTATTATAGCAATAGAGAGAAACTAGAATATTCCTCTGTGGTGGTTTGAATGAAAATAGCTCCCATAGGAGGTAGTAATTAGGTATAACTTTGTTGAAATAGATAGGACCAAGCTAAAGGAAGTGTATCACTGTGGGTGTTGGCCTTGAGATTTCCTAAACTCAAGCTACATTCAGTGTGAAACACAGACTCTTTCTGCTGCCCATGGATCAAGAGATGTAGAACTCTCTGCTGCTTCTCCAGCACTTTGTCTGACTGCATGCTGCAATGTACCGCCATGATAATAATGGCCTAACCTG